>CM042263.1:32743846-32976346 GCA_023566225.1 Romanogobio albipinnatus
TGCAAGATTTAAACTTAACTAGATCTGGTTCTTCACAAGGGCTTATTAGCCCTTTCGAAGTCAACACAGTAGTTTTTAAAAATTGCATTTACAATCTTAATTTGCCATTTGGCCTATAATTTTTTCCACACACAAAAGTTCCTAAAAGAGTGTTTATCAGTTTAGGTAACACTTACTTTCTTTGTAAATTTTTCTACATTTCCTGCAGATGCAGAAGATCCCAAATCCTGCTACAATCAACAGAGATCCAGCAGAGATCAACACTATCAGAGAGACTGAGACTGGAGGAGGAGAAGGAGAGGAAAAGAGAGACAGTCATTAATGTGAGTGATTGACTCAGTCCAATCTTCAATAGAAGACCAGCTCAGCTAGATCAGCTCAATGAATAAACCACAGCCGTACCTGCACATGTGTGGCAGAGTTGAGTGATGTTGGGATGTCTGGTCTGGTTGCTGATGGGATTGTTGAGCACACAGCTGTAGGTGTTTTTATCCTGATATTCCACCTCCAGAGGAAGAGAGAGACTGATGCTGAGATCAGACACACTGATGCTGGACAATAAACTGTTTCCTTTGTACCAGGAGAGAGTCACATGACCCACATTCAACACTGAACACACCAGTGAACAATTTGAGGATGATGATGATGATGAACATTGTGAAGAGTTACTGCTGATGACAGGAACAGGCAGATGAGCTGGAAAACATGCGAGAATAAACAGAAATATGAACAACAATCAGATTATTTTCAGTGTTGTGAATTGTAGTGAATCAGTGTAATATTTTGTGTGTTTAGTGAATGCTTAGTGTGTTGATGGTTACTGAATGTGTCTGTCATCTCAAACCAGTGGCGTGCACAGGGAGTGAACGGGTCTGGTGGATGGGCTGCTTGAGCCCTTGCCCCTATAATCTTGAAAGAGAATGTGCCCTTTTCAATCGTTATTTCAAACGACCACCGTTTTGCCCCTGCCCCACAAAGATCTGTGCATACCACTGTTTCAAATTATAAAATGATTAAACATTTGAATATGTATGAACATTTGGACAAATTACGTCTCTACTCACCATAGACAGAAACATTGAATGTTTTTGATCTCGTTTGTTCTGTCCGTATCTGTAGTTCATAATGTCCCTCATGTTCAGTTGTGATGTTTGTGATGGTCAGAGATCCAGTTTGATGATCCAGCTTCAGTCTGTCTCTGAATCTCCCATCAGTGCCATTATATATGAAAAATATTTGCTTCTTCTTTTTAGTTATGAGATACTTTTCAGCTCCAAATGTCCACGTTATGTCATCTTCACGTATTTCAGTAACATCAGTGTTTAGAGAGACAGAATCTCCCTCCATCACTGACACACCAGACACACCTGATGAACACACAGATAGATGAAGGTTTCTGATGGTTTAGAAAGCTTAAAATCAGCTGAAGCTTAAAAGATTAGTTCACTTTTAAATAAACTTTTGCTGATAATTTACTCACCCCCATGTCATCCAAGGTGTCCATGTCTTTCCAGGTTTTTGATGAAAATATTCCAGGATTTTTCTCCATATAATGGACTACAATGGGCTCCAAATGGTTCAAGGTCCAAATGACAGTTTCAGTGCAGCTTCAAAGGGCTTTAAACGATACCAGACGATGAATAAGGGTCTTATCTAGCGAAACAATCAGTTTCTGCGAGAAACCGAGCAGTATTTATGCTATTATTTTACCTCTTATCAGTCGAACGTGATCATCTCTGAGCTCCGCTTAGCTTCCGCTAAGTGAGGTCAAATACAAGCGTGGTCATAGATGTATACGTAGATGCCTCATTAGCGCCTGCACGGATCAGTAGAATGAGGCATCTACGATCGATATATCTATGACCACGCTCATATTTGACCTCACTTAGCGGAAGTTATGGCAGAGCTCAGAGATGAGGAAAACCGCAGACTTGGCAACACTGCCGCTGCCTTGCTAGCGTTGCTGAGAAAGATGAAACATATACAGTGACGTATGACCTGGCTCTGTTGTGGCTCTCAGCATGTGGAAAAGCAAACGGTTCTTAGAAGGCTCCTCAGTCGAACCAACTATGAACTGGGACTAGCTCTGGCTCTGAACTAGCTCTAGCACTGCCTTGGTGGAAAAGCGGTATCAGTGGTGGGAGAGTGGGCAGGGCTCACTTCCATACTCCATACACATTCCCTTGATTGATGGGCTCATAGTCTGCGGTGGGCTCATGCTGCAGCTCCTCGCAGTCTGATGGTTTTTGGCTGGGCACTGGGTTGGGAGTGGGGCTGGCATCATCGCCTTCGTTGATCCACACAAACTCAGCACCCACTCCACAAACGCGGTGAAGCTCCCTTGAGGACCCTCCCCCCACAACTGTGCTTTTGTGGTGGTGTTCAGGCTGGCATTTAGAAATGAGCACAGGCAATTGTTCAGGAAGGTTTTCTGATGGGCCAGGTCGAGAAACTCCTTTAAGTGTTCCTCGAGAGAGCAGTTTCCCTGCTCAAAGCACAAGAGGCAAACTGCAGCGAGGTCCATGAAAAAAAAAACTTTCACCGCTAAACACATTTTCAGGTCACGTCTTCTATCACAGATTGTGTAGCTAGAACACGCACCAAGATGAAGGTAATAAGGCAGTCTTTAATAAATCCACATAAAGAAAGTTGCATATCATACATCCAAACATACACAAGACCCGACAACAATGAAAAGACACAATGGAACTTAAATACAGGTGCAAATGGTGTGATTAACGTCAACACAGCTGACGGTGATGAGGACTCAAATTACACAACAAACTAGTGGAAAACTACAGGAAAACAAAGTCCAAACTGAGTGAAACTGTGACATATGACAGACTCCAGCAGCTCAAACAGAACAACACAAACATGTGAAACATTTCCTTCAGTTGTTTGGTGTTGGATGAAACTGCTGATCTGCTGAATACACTCAAGCTGGTGTGAATCCTCCCCCGACACGCTCCTAGTTTCACAAGCTGTATTTGCATATCATATGTTATAGTTGATCTGGCCCTTATTAAGAGTTAAACTGTTCTTAATGGGTGAACATATTCTTTATTCTTATCATTTAAACTACTTTTTGTAAAAGTTGCCTGACTTGCCTGAAGAATATTGTGTGAATTGTGTATAAACTACAATTCATGGTAAAATCGAATGGAACTGATTTAAAATGTGTTGTGTACATTTATTAAATGTATATAAGTAAGTACAAAGTTAAAACTACTTATGATCTCATAGTACCATTCATCTGAGTCAAGCTGAAACCTCCTGTGGTTGGTTTTCTTCAGACATGTGATTTGAAATGGGTTTTCAGAGCACAGGGTGAAGGGCTTCTTACTGTTCTACTAAAAACATCTACGAAGATGTACTATAAACTGTTCTAATATAATACACGTACACCGGTATTTTTATAACCAGAGGTTTTCCTCCACCGTTTTAAAAAACAATTGCGTCCACACAAGCACGGTTTTAAAAAAAATCGCTGTCCACATGAAAACGCAAAACCACATTATGATTGGCTGCCTGATTTCCACATGGGTCCCATCCATACCTGTCAACACAGTTAAATGTTATTGTGTTATTTAATTGAAATGTCAATTAAATGTTATTTCATAGAGACATCAGTATTAGTATCAGTGATACTGGCCTTCATTCATAAAAAGATGTCATTAAACAAGTATTTAAAATATTATTTCCTCATGTAGTTTCTACATCAATTTGGAGATTAATTGACTTTCAGGGTGGAGGGAGACAGCCTTCGCTCCAACCCATCTTGTAGGAAAGAAAGCACAACATTAATCAAACACTTCTGGGGGTCTTTGCGGCGAGAAGAACACATTCAACGAACAGGTTCCACTTCAAAGCATAGAGGCGCCTCGTAGAGGGGGCTCTAGCCAAAGTGATGATGTCTGCCACTGCTTGTGGTAGACCACCTAGAACCTCCACGTCCCATCCAGGGACCAGACATGGAATTTCCAGAGGTCTGGACGCGGGTGCCATAGAGTGCCCCCTCCCTGAGCAAGAAGGTCCTTCCTCAGGGAATCGGCCAGGTGGGGCTGTCGCAAGGAGTGTGAGTTCGGCGAAACAGGTCCGGTTGGGCCAGTAGGGCGCAACTAGCAAGACCTGCTCCTCGTCCTCCCTGACCTTGCACAGAGTCTGTGCTAGAAGGCTCACTGGGGGAAACGCATATTTGCGTAGGTCCCGGGGCCAGCTGTGCGCCAGTGCATCTGTGCCGAGGGTACCCCCGAGTCCGGAGTGGCAAACAGGTCCACCTGTGCGGCTCCGAAGAGGTCCCATATCAGCTGGACAGACTGGGGTGGAGTCGCCACTCTCCCGGAAGTGGACACTGACGAGAGCTTGTCGACTGTCTGGTTCAGCACACCAGGGATGTGAATTGCACGAAGCAACCTCAGATGCTTCTGACTCCACAGGAGGAGGTGGCGGGCGAGTTGGAGCATGCGACGGGAGCGCAGACCACCCTGACGGTTGATGTACGCAACGGCCGCAGTGCTGTCCGTACAGACCAGTACGTGTTTGTGCTGAAGCGGCTTCTTGAAGCGACTTAGCGCGAGACGTACTGCCATTAACTCCAGGCAATTGATATGCCAATGCAGCTGGGGCCCCGTCCACAGACCCGAGACTGCATGCCCCCAACCCGTGGCTGAGGCATCCGTGAATACCACAACATGCCTGGAGGGGTCGGACCAAGGGTTGAAGGTTTGGCGACAGTACGGGGTAACTGGGACCCGATACTGGCTGCTCTGCCACGCCCACCTCAGGACTCGGTCGTGTAGCCAGCGTTGAAGCGGTCTCATATGAAGCAATCCGAGCGGCGTTACCCTTACCCTTACTGCTTACCCTTACGTTTGCCGGCAGACTTAGCGGGGCCCTGAGCGGGTTGGGCGGCCCCCTTGCGTCTGGCGCCCTGCTTCCCGGGTGGAGGCTGCTACTTGGGTTTAGCAGGGGCGGAGGCGGACGCAGGTAGACGCCCTCGGCGACAAGCAGATGGAGGCACTGCGGCTGACGACTGGGTGGAGCCAGCAGCTGGTCGTCGGGGCAGGATTTTTTTTAACACCATCTGCTTCTGGGCCACCAAGAACTGCTGGGTGAAGTTCTCGATGGCATCGCCGAAGAGGCCAGCCTGACAGACAGGGGCGTTGAGAAACCGAACTTTGTCGGGCTCACGCATATCTGACACTGGTTCAACAGCACACTGGGACAAGTCAAGGACATTCATGTGTCCCAAAGGTACTGTGACACTCTGATGATGAATCAAACGGGTATAGACAACACAGAAAAGACTGCCAGATCATCTGATGATGAATGTTTGTACTTGGACTGTTCCTTCAAAATGAAGGAGAGTATTCACTCAGATGTATTTGTATTTACTTTACTAATTCCCAGGATGGTGTTGCAACACAAATCATGATACAAAACGAACATGTTTTAAATGGCACTCACTGGACATTTCCATTTGAAACATGCAATAAGTGTAATATAATTCTGCAGAAATGTTGGCGCAGAAACGTTTTTTCCAATGAGCCTGTTTGATTTGAAATTAACCAATAACCGCCTTCTTCTGTGTTCTAGGAATGGTGGTTGTGGCCGAACTAGTTATGAGGTGGAAGAGCTACATGTGCTTCTGTTCCTCTGAATGATCACCTACTGCTGCCTTATATATCCTCACCTGTATATCTTCAGTCTATTAAGTAATAACTAGCAATACTAGAGCTATATAATCACAAGGAGAGTTGTACAAAGTACAATACTTTGACGCAAACTCAGTTTATCTCCTTCCTTCTCACTGTTTGTAAATCAGGATCAGTGCTAAAACTTGTCCTCTTAATAAAGTGGTTTAGATCACATACTGTATTTACAGTTGAAGAGTAAAGCCCCCGATACACTCACGGCAAAGTTCGTTTTCGTTCTTCGATTAGGCGTAAAGTTCGCTTTAGCAAGCTGTTTTGAACTCCCAAAATTAACTCCAAACAAACTTCATTTTGGCCTGATTTTGTTCTTCGATTTCGTTTGAAGTTTATCAGGGCCTTCACAGACTTACAGTAGACAGTGTATTTTCAACAAGAATGAGATAGAAATAGAATGCTTCAGGAATGACATAATTTTGTAGGCCAGCCCAGAAGTTAATATCACTCTGGTTCCCTTAGCAAAAAGCCAATAAATTTTTTTACCATTGGCGTTTAAATTTTTTGAGAAAATGGGAACACTTTACAATATTTCATTAGTTATATTTTTATTTGTCTGAATCTATGATACTGTTTTATTAATTTATTCTGTTTCATTAACTACTATAGCAAATAATATAACCTTAGTCTCACGTGTGTAATATTGCACAGTATTGAAAACATTAAAGAATAACGTAGTAAAACTATTTATTTTGACTCTCATTGTCAACCCAAAGATGGTAATTTAATAGAAATAGTTTGTCACTTGACAGTTGTATGCTTCATTATTGAATGAAGTCCAATTTGCAGTAATAATCTCATTAGAACTGTAGTTCAAATGTTTTAACACTTCATGTTGCAATGTATGACAAATGTTTACATGCACCAATAAAAAGTGACTTTATTGTTGTTTGTCCTAGCAAGAAAACAGTTTTTTGTGTGTGTGCGTGCGTGGGCTGGGGAGGATAAAACAGGACAAACTGTTCAAATATGTATGACTAATCGTGGGCTGGCTAAGATTTGTGCCCTCACTACAGCAAGCCAACAGCTTTTGATAATGCGTTTGTTTGCTGTCAAGGTCAGGGCCGCTTAATCAATGTCAATATCTTTCATCATATCCTTTCGGAAATGGCTCGTACTCTCTGCGGTGTTGGCCAGCTCTTTGATGGCTTGTCTGTGACCCTGTCCCCTGGCTCCGACCTCCCTAAGGAGCTTCGCTGTTGTGATGTCATAAATGTATGATTTATGTAATTGTATTGATAAACTGAATGTGATTCATATATGCCAGTTACATGTGAATGAAACAGTTAAGATTTATGTAATAGTACACAGAAAAACGCCCATGTTAAATAAACACGTCCTAGGCCCTGTCCACATTACTAACCAGACTGACTTCATTTCTGTTTTAATGAAAATAATAGTTTTGTCACCATGCTGGAGATCAGTGTCTGCTTTAGTTGGGCTCTTGACCCTTTACTCTTTAACTTTAGTTTTTCTCTGGCTGCTTTATCTGTGTGTTTATAAAGCATGTTTGATATGGCAAGGGAAGCTAAGAGAAAAGGTTATCAGGGGATGTTGACTATTTGTAGTGGCCTGAATCACTGCTCTCATTCAAAGTCTAATGCTCTAGTTATAGAGATAATGTGTTATTCATTTTGTAGTATTCATAATAATAGCAGCACAAGATCCAGTACAGTTGTGGTAATCGAATAATATGCAGATAAAAAAAAGTGTAAAAAGGTTTTAATCTACAGCATTACTTAGACACACACAGCCATCATGAATCAGTGTATGAATATCTACAATGGTGACTATAAAAATAAAAATTCAGATAAACATTCACTCTGAACATAAAACAAGCAACTAAAATGTCACAACAAAAACAGCAGGTTGATTGGTGGTACCCAGCATGCACTGCAGCATGAAGCTTTTCATCTATTGTCACCATTGTTGAGATTCATACATTGATTCTTGATGTGTGTGTGTATCTAAGGAATCTGCATATTGTTATATTATATGCAGAGATCCAACTCCCAAAGTTTGCTTTGGAAAAAACATACTTCAGAGACGGTACGGTGTTCAGTCTATGTTCTCCAGATCAGCCAGTTGTACACAGCCCTCAAAGGTGTACGATCTGGTGTTGACTCTTGTGATGGTATTAATTATAAAAATCTATCACAGTACAGTATATCACTGGTTGATTGATAGTCTCTCTCTGCAAGCTCTGTATGTAATGAACTGATTGTGGATGCAAGCCCAATATAAAAAAGGGGTATAATAATAATAATAATAATAATAATAATAATAATAATGAATAAATAAACAATTATTGAGTCCGTTATAGGATTTATGATTAATTGGAGTGTAAATTAGTTTAAAACCTTAATTTTAAACTAACTACTAATTAGGGACTGCTAAGATTTAGAGAATTAGAGCTGTGATTCAATTGACCATCACAGAAAAAAGGCACAAGCTACCACGTTATCTTAAGATGTGAAGACAGTCATCAATCCTAAATTACTGATTGCCTACTTTTTAAAACTAAATTCAATCAACCTACACACACACACACACACACACACCTCTGACAACTCAGTCAGTCAGACAATTAAATCAACCACAAACTTCCAGTAATACCACATACACATTCAGAACCACCCAACAGATCAAACCACATTTTTGGTAGAGATGTAAATAAATGAGATGTAAATGCACGGTCTGAATTAGTTTTGAGGCTTTGAGAGTCAAAATGCTAAATTGATTCATACAATATCAATAATTGCTAAAAGTCCTTGTATTAAGGTCAAGGTCAAGATAAAATGTATTGTCTTCCATAGGAGAAATTTGTTTTAGATTAGAGAACTGCTGCAACGTCAACGCACAACACAACATTAACAACCATTCTTATCCTATAACCCTGCATCATAAAAACGATACATTCCTTTAGCTAATTAGGAGAGCATTTCAATAATCCATCACTAAATATAAAACTTTAAACACCTCATAGCCCCTCACTTTTATATGCTTATATATAAGTCTCACAGTGCCAAAACTCAACAGGCTCAAACTTTCTGTAAACACACACAAACACACACGGACTCTCGGATTTCATCAAAAATATCTTCATTTGTGTTCTGAAGATGAACCATGGTCTTTTGGTCAATTTTTGGGTGAATCAACCTTTAATACTAGTTTGAAAGAGGATCACGTAGGATCACTCAGAAAAACCACCAAAGCCGCCAAATGACAATACAAGAATAAAATTGAAGGACAATTCAACACCAACAATGCAAGAAGCATGTGGCAGGGCGTTAATAACATTACACTCTCAGAAAAAAAGGTACAGTGCTGTCACTGGAGCGGTACCCTAAAAAGTGAAAAGGTACATCTTTGTACCTTACTCACCCCTAAATGGTACATATTAGTACCTTCAAATGTACATATCAGTACTTTAAGAGTGCATATTAGTACCCTAATGGTACATATTCTTTTCGGTTTTGTACCTTGGGGCAGAGTCCTGCACGGGTCCATTTTTGGAGACCCGCCCCCGCCCGTACCCGCAAAGTTCAGCACCAGATCCGACCCGTCACCCGTGATAATATCAAAATAAAATCCGCACCCGCCCAGACCGGTTAATATTTGGCCCGTTACCCGATCCGTGCCCGCGATAAATCACACACGCTAAAATGCTTCCAATTAAAGTGCTTTATTTTTTATCTTGCACCTCTCTCTCACAACATCACAACAGCATCATGAATGGGCTATGAAACAGGCTAAAGTGCGCTTTGTTTTGCGCCATTCAAGTAGCCTACGAACCAAAATAGGCTATGGAAACTGATAACTATAGCCTACCTACGCAAATAGACCTGATAATGAAGAAAGAAAAAAAAAAACGTCCACAGTCCCAGGTTTAAGTTACGTTCTCCGTTCTTGGATTACAAAACCAGCTGTGGAAAAGTCTCTCTCACTCGCAGCGCTTGATGCTGGGATGGAGAGAACATTTCGCGCAATCATTGCCAGGTTGGGAAATGTTTTCGGATGCTCCTTCCACCACAGCAAAACATCGAAAGGATCCCCCTTGGGTGGCTTGAACTCGATGTATGCAGAGACCTCGTCCTCGGGCAGCCCAGTGTCTTCGCTGGAGTCCTCTACGTCTGACAAACAGTCTGTTGAAACCAAACGAACTCTCTTCGCAGCTGGGCTACGGGAAGCATCAACAAAAGTCTCACTGTCGCAGTGGTGGTGACGTGATGGGTCAAATGTCATATCGTTGTTGCGAATGTGTAATGGTAATTTAGACATACAAATATTGCACATATTTTTCATCCGCCTTTTCAGGAGTTAATTATCCGCCCGCATCCCCGCCAATCAACCCGTTTTAGCCACTTTTATGCGGGTACCCGCGGGTACCCACAGGTACCCGACCCGTTGCAGGACTCTGCCTTGGGGTACCGCCCCAGTGACAGCAATTTACCTTTTTTTCTGACAGTGTACAGACTTTAAAGTGAATAAACCCGTCACTGTGAACTTTGCCGTCTCTCTACCGGACAAGCGAAACAAGTTTTATCTCAAGGCTCTCAACACCGCCCACACAGAGAGAGCTCCCGCAGCTGATGCAGAGGAGGTTAGTACGCTTTCAGTTTCTGTCGAAGATGTAACCCGATCCTTCCGACAGGTGAATATCTGCAAGGCTGCGGGTCCGGACGGCATTCCAGGCTGTGTTCTTCGTGCATGCGTAGACCAACAAGCCAGGGTTTTTACAGACATCTTTGCCCATACCAAAGAAAGCTAAAACCACAAGCTTGAATGACTGACGGCTCGTTGCTTTGACAACCATCTTCAGCAAGTGTTTTGAAAGGCTCATCAGAGACTACATCTGCTCTGAGTTGTCTGCCTCACTGGATTCACTACAATTTGCATACGATAGCAACCGTTCCACTGACGATGCTATTGCCTTTTCCCTTCACACTGCTCTCTCCCACCTAAAAAATAAGAACACTTGTGTGATAATGCGGTTATTGGAGTACAGTTCGCCATTCAACGCCATACTGCCTGCCAAACTCTTTACGAAGCTCTAGGCTCTGGGCCTAAACAGATCTCCGTGCAGCTGGATCCTGGACTTCCTGTCAGGCAGATGTCAGGTAATCAGTGTGCAATATCTTCCCTGCTCACGCTCAACACTGGAGCTCCTCAGGGCTGCGCTCTCAGCCCACTCCTGTACATGCACAATGTCATCATCAAATTCGCCGATGACACAGCAGTGGTAGGCCTGATCACTGACAATGATGAGATGGCCTACAGAGAGGAGGTGTGCACTCTGACAAAATGGTGTCAGGAGAACCATCTCACACTCAACATCAAGAAGGTGGATTTTACAAGACATGGGCATAGACAGGACACCTGTGAAACGGGTAAACAGCTTTAAGTTCCTCTGCGTTCACATCACAGATAATCTCACATGGTCTGCTCACACAAATGCAGTGCTGAAGAAAGTCCACGAGACGGCAGGGTGCCCTATTTGTCATTTTAGGTCTCAGAAGGGTACTCGCGAGCGTCCCCTTTGAGGTCGATATGCGCCATTGATGCGCACTTCTGCCGAGCCCGTACTGGTGCAGGTTCCGCAGCAGACTTCTTTTTAGACAGTCAAAGCTGCATTACGTCGTGAACGTCCGAACTCCGTGAGGGTTTAGGGTGCCATTTGGGACAGGGCCGTACACTATATTGCCAAAAGTATTGGGACACCCCTCCAAATCATTGAATTCAGGTGTTCCAATCACTTCCATGGCCACATGTTCAGAACATTTCTTTGAATGGTTATTTCATAATTAGGACACTAGATGGTGCTCTAACGCAGTATGAATACTACTTAGTATACACTTTATGTATTAATGAAATAGACAATTTATTCCCCTTCTTTGTCAACATGGAAGTAAGGTGTTTTCTGTGAATATTCAAAATTTCTGATTTATTACACTCTAAAAAATTATTCAGTGGCTTAGTAAATATCACAGTAATAATTCACTTTATTAACTTAATAAAATCTCTAAATATCTTTTACTTGATGTTTTGAGTTGAACATGCCAAAATAATTGACTAAAAATCCAACAGTTAATTTTGTCATCAAATTTACAGTTATATTTAAGTTTTTTTCACTAAAAGAATTTAGTGTTCGAATAACCAATTATTTATTTAAAATATACTTCATATATTTGTGAAATTTCCATCAAAATATTTGAGAAAGGAGAATTAAATCGATCTGTTTCAAGAACCATAAATATTACTTCATTCAAATCAAGATTATTAATATTTAACACACACTGAAGAAATTGAGTAACTTTACTCGACTGCACCCCTCCCCCGCCCCTTGACGTGACGACGGCTCGACGGTTGAGTGAGCTCGGGCTGTTTGAATTCTCTTCAGTCTCCAGAGCAGTTCCTTCTTCTCAGCGTCGCAGAATTGGTGCATTTCCTCTGTGAAATTCAGGTTTGTGTGTTTTATTTTATCTATAAAATCATTACTGTGCTTAAAATTATTTTATTTAATGCAAAACAACATACAGGGACGCAATGTGAGTCACCTAAACAGGTGTGGCATCTGTCTTTGAAGCCAAAGCACACAACTTTAATAGATAATGAATATAATTCATTTGGATGATAAAATGTTCTTAAAACTGTGCACTGTTTGTTTATTGGCAGGTTATGGTGTCAGGCGCGTTGCAGCATCTTTGAGCTACGAGTGAAACTCAGGACGGCGGTCTGAAGTTCAAAGTCCACCCGCAGACCGCGAGTCCATCTCGGGCTCGAGAAACGGCGCTGATACGATGGAAATGGGATAACAGACAGGTTGATTACACTTGAATTACTTTTAAATGTTTAATTTTTACTTCTAAAATGTTTGTTACATGAGTTTAAATGTTGCCAATATTGTATACATGTCAAAACTGTAATATATGCTGTATTGCTGTAACGTTACTCATCGACAATAAAGGCCAATGTCATGTATAAGTGTGGTTGTGTGGAGTATTTTACAAAGGTTTAGAGGAAATTAAAGTTATACTATACGAGTTAATATTACTCATGAATGAAAACAGTTAATATTACTCATAAATATTGGTTTTTAAATGTTTTTCCTTCAATTTTTTCTACTCAATTTTATTTGTAAATGTGCCAAATGTAGTTACTCAGATCTACTTACTTTTTTTACTTGCATTTGTTCAACTTATACGGTGTGTAAAAATGTTTCACTAAAAAAATTGAGTAAATCATAGTAAACGTTTTTAGAGTGTATAGCCACTAAAGGGAATACCACACTTAAAGCTGCACTATGTAACTTTTCCATCCGCTAGAGGTCACCTATTCAAAACAAAGGCCTGGTTTAATGACGCCTAGTTAGAGCGCAGAATCTTGGGACATGTGGTCTTCACCTCACAGCCGGTGGAAAAGAATCGGGATAGGACTCGGGCAGAAATCATGTTCATGGATGATATTATTAACGTTACTGTAGTATGAAGCAGAGCAGGACCGAGTGTTGTGGGAGCTGAGCAAGACTGCAGGATTGTTAATAAGATGAACGGAACACACACCTCACGAGCAGCAGGACTTTTATTATGGCATAGTCGCCGGTGGGACTTTCATTATGCCACACTCGCCGGCGCCATTTCCGCTTTTCCAGTCATGAGTATGTGGTAACGCAGCTCTGTTCATCATATTAAATACATCTGAGTGTGTTGAAAATTATGTTATGGCGTTACTCTGTGCGTTCGCTCGCCGGCTGCTATATGACACTGCCGTAAGAGTAAAGCGTTTCTGCAAAATAAAAGAGGAAACCGAGGGTAATGCAGATATTACGCAATTGACAGGCGACTCCCTCACACGTCCCGGTTCCTTGGTTAAAATAGCAATTTCTCACGATTTACAAATAGTTGGAAACATTTGGGATATTCTAAGTACTCAACTGAACAAAATATATAACACTGGCCTAGCGGTTTTTTGATATTTTACTGAAAAAATTTTACATAGGGCACCTTTAGGATTTATTCTGGGTGGGAATGTGATTCATCCCTCTAGTGGTGTTGTCCTTTTATTTCTGAGAGTGTGTAAATATCTGCTTTCTTTGAGTTTCAACACATGTAGAGGCAAAAAGCAATGGAAACTATGCCATATCAAATCGTTGAACTGGCAGGATCTTTGGGATAGAAATGTAGTTAGGGAGGTTGTTTACAATACAGAAGCACTATGGGAACACGTGATGTAGGCTTTAATGCAGGATATTATGTTTAAAGTTGTTCATTGTCCACAACACAAAGTAAGAGCTACGACTACTGTTATGCTCTTAATTTTATAAAAAAATATGTTTTTGTGAACATCTCCCTGGATGAAGTGCTTGCTGTTTAATAATCATTTGAAACTTAGCAAACTGGCAGCTCCAGTAGTAATGAAAAGATTTATCTTGAACTCTGTCATGGAATTAAACAATTTATTAATCAATTAGAAAGGAATTAATACTATGATAAGCTGTAGCCACATTGAATCAGCGGTTTGGAAAAGCTGCGGGTGCCATCTTGTGGTCAGACGTGTGTTTCAATCAACGCTCAACTCTCAGAGTGCATTGTGGGTATTCCCTAGCCATTGAGATCATAGATATATAGGCCCTGTCCCAAATGGCACAATTCATATGCACTTTCCGTCTTGTGGACTTACAATGGCCACTGCGTGCGCGTGTCCGTTAAGTCCACAAGACCGTAGGTTGTCCCAGTTGTCATTTTAGGTCTCAGAAGTGTGCTTGCAAGGGCCCCTTTGCGGTCGATATGCGCCCTCGATGCGCACTTCTGCCGAGCCCGCAAGTTCGGCAGTCAAAGTAGCATTAGGCTACGTCACAAAAGTGCGGACTCAGAGGAAGACCATTGCTGCGTTCCAGTTGTTTTTTATTATGCCCTTCACACGCTAACTTCCCTCCATCTCATACACTCGGATGTGCGCCATTGCTTACGTTGAATGAGTGTCCACTACTGGCGGAACCTTTGCAATGGACTGAACTGGAACGTCCTAAGCCTTTGATCACTTGGAATCCAGTATGGAGTTGATTTATTTATTTATTTTTTCCTTTACGAAATTGTTTAATGCGGCATTCTCTGTGTATATATAGGTGTGTTTGGGTTGTTTTAAATGTTTAAAAAAAAATTGCAGAAAAAAGGGAGGGTCTGTCCATATAAACTTCCCTAGTAGTGGAATGCACTTCAAAATGGTGGCAGGGATTCCCCCGATGGGAAATGTTTAGGGAAATTTGCAAGTGCGTGTCTAAAAGTGGAGTGGAACACAGCACGTGATTGTTTAGGGTGCCATTTGGGATACAGCCATTGTAGGATTGAATGAGTGCACTCAATAATATGGACTTCCGCATGAGTTGTAAATCTGACTTCATGTCACTTTTCTTAAAAGTTGAAAAAAAGAAGAAAAAAAGAGGTTCTTACTTATCAGTGTGTAAACCGTCCTACAGTTTTAGACATGTGCTCCAGACACAACTGATTCCTAAAATAATGTGTGTTGTTGTTGCTGAGGAGATGCAGTTATTTAGAGATCAAACTTGAATGAAGACGATGAATCTAGGTGAAAAGTCCTTCAGATGCACATTGGAGGAGGAACCCAACCCATACAAACCACAAGATCACAGAGATGGGCTCTTTTGACTAAAAGACCAACCACTCAGAGCACTCTAGGTAGCCTACTAAACAGGTACTAAAATACACCAGGACAACATACTAACTACATATTTGCTAATTAGGGATATTCATTTATCAAAAAAGAAAAGAAAAAAGTAGTGGTTTGTAATGTTTGTAGGATCAACTCTTCTTTATTCCACACCCGTGTTTTGTTTCCTGATTCGTCATCATCATCCTAGAACTGGAACTGGAACTGGAGCCGGAGCGGATATCTTGAGCAGTCCTCATATATTTGTGTCTGGACCACTATCAAGGGAACTTAAGGTGAGATTTTCTATCTGATTATAATCTTGATCTCACACTCTAAAGTTCAACCTTTATGTTTTACCTATGGACAGGAGTTATGCTACTGATAAAAAAAATATTAAGTATCAGCTAAATAGCAACTAGATCTCCTCAAAACTGATGAAAATAAAATATTAACAACTGAAACAACAATCATACATTGCATTTATTCCTAAAATTACCCAGACACTGGCAAAAAAATGATGATATGACCTTTATAAGAAAAGAAAAAGGTATCAAGAATAGTTCTGCTTAGAAAGAACTCTTGCTAGATCTGGAAATAACTAAAGTACACTCTCAGAAATAAAGGTACAAGCTGTCACTGGGGCGCAGGGCCATAATCACCATAGACATTGAGGGGGACAAGTCCCCACCAATAATTGGAAATGGCCAAAATTATTTTAGTTTGTAAAGTTTTAAATATGGATATTTTTCTTACACAATCATATCAATTAGGCCTTTATTAACCCCCCGGAGCCGTGCGGATATCTTTTAGGAATCAGATTCAATCAGAAGGCGGGGCTTAAAGTGTGAATTCCAACACAACACTTTTAATTTTTACAGTGAAAGTGTGCATGCCTGATCAGATATAAGTAGATAAACATGTAATATTTGACAACTGTTTTACAATGGATACCCACAGTCACATAGTGATGCAAACTAGATGCAGGATCCTGCACCTTTGCCCCCACACTCTAAAACCGGATAAGTTGAGTTTACTTAAAAAATTTGAGGAAAGTGGTTGCCCTAAAAAATTTAAGTAATGATTACTTGATAAACTTGAGTTAAATTTATTTAAAGATATTAGTCATTCTAATAACTATTTTAAGTTGAATAGACTAAATACTTTAATTTTAAGTAATACCGCTGTTTAATTACTTCACTTATCTTTTTAATTGCATTAAGATGTTCTTACTTAAACCGTTTAAGTTTTGTCAACTTAATTCTATCTGGGATCTGAGGAAGTGTACTCCCAGAGTGCATTGTGGCATGAATAAATTAAATGCTTCGTTTTACTATTTTTGCCTTTATTTTACTATTTGTCTTTTGTCAGTATAACCCCAATAATGACAGCAAGTAAAATAGTAAAGGTCGAATTAATAATAAAAAAAATTAAAAAAAAAAAAAAAATCCTTGTTACCATTGTTGTGTTTTGCATGCTGAATGTTGAAGTGTGTGTGTGACACACTCAAGCATGGTCAAATGATATTGTGACAAACATAGAGGGATTATATCAACTCATATCATATCAATTATATCAATTAAAAGGTTATGCCATAAATATTAGCAAAACAAATGTTAAAAGGTCATTATTTGACATGAAAAATAGTTATGTTCTATATCATTAATGGACAAATATTACATACATATATACATATATATATATATATATATATATATATCTTTTTTTTTTTTGTATACATATACATATATACATATACATATATATATATACATATACATATATATATATATATATATTACTTCCCTTGTTTTGAAATCAATTTCTTGTTGCATTGCTGCATTAATAGAAAGTTAATTACTATAATATGAATGAAGTTCCAAGTGTCCAACCAAAGGGAACACTAATCACAGTTATGGTGAGAGGAAGTGGAGGAAATGAGTGATAAGTCTAGAAAAAATTGCCCCGCCTCAAAAACACTTTGTCCGTCCACCTGTCCACCCGCTTGTTTTTTTGCTTTGGCAAAATGGTACTCAAACCAGTCAAGTAATGTTTACTTGAGTTTTCTAAGTAACGAAGGCATAGCATGCAAATAGTTCAGATTACTTACTTGTTTTAAGTAAGGTCAACAAATTATTGGACATTGAGTAAAGTTTACTAAAAAAGTCTTAGTAAGAACAACTGTTGGATTTTACAGTGCAGGTCCTGGCTGTTGGAGACCAGTTTCCGGGCCCTTGGAAACACGGGTGGCCAGGAGGGGAGGCGACCCTTGGAGAGGCATGTGGAGAGTACTGGCTTGGGGTGAGCTGGAGCGATCACATGCTTCCTGATAGGAACTGAATGACGATCTTCCTTAGCTATATCAACAAGGAAATCAGAACCAGTCAAATTGAGGACATAGTTAATAAAGTCCGCCACGGACCTATAACTATTGCCAGGAGACAGGAAAAAGATCATCATCACCCAGTCCCATCCGGAAGCAGGCATTAATCATAGTATCACCCAGCTCACCAGATGGAAAGATGCAGGAACTCCTCCACATACTCCTCCAAAGGCCTTCCATCCTGCTGAATGTTAAGAAGTAAGTCTTCAGCCCAGTCCTGAATTTCTGCAGTGTTTGAATTAGGAGGCACTGAGACCACCGTCCCTGGCAGTGCTGATAAATTCATCCCGCTGCAGTTTGTTAAGGTCTTGCTTTCTGTCACGGTGGTTGTGGCTTTTAAAAAGCGCATGACCCTAAATAAGTTACAAAGGTACCGCCAAAGTGACAGCATTTGTACCTTTTTTTCTGAGAGTGAAGCACTGCTTAACTGCAAGCAGGGCCGTTGGTATTACTGGTATTAATTAACAAATACATACATACCAAATTATATTTGTATATATTTGTTAATAAGGATTCAAATTAATAGCCAGATGCCTGTATAGCCCTAGGCCTATAATATATAACCTATATTTGTGCAGTCCCTAGTTGCTAAGAAATTGTTCTCAGACATAACTACATAATTATTATGTGTTATTAGTACATTTCACATGAAAGTAATAAGAATAAATACTGATTCAGTGTGGTTTTTGTTACTCATTGATGCGTGCCCTCTGTGTGTACGACACTGCTTGCATTAAGCACTATTAGAACTGAATGAATCGATTCAGCATTCAACACCATCTGTAAATATACGTTAAATTCGTCAACGTGATTTAATAGAGGATGTATTCATGTTGTGAATTTGCACATTTTATTATACCATTTTTAAATTGGCCGCTAAAGTTTTATATGGGACAATTACAAAACACACTGATTCTTTTAACAATGCATTGGCGCAAAAACATTTTGGAGGAGCAATAAGAGAAGAAAGCTTTATAGAGTCAAAATATAACTGATAATCATGAAATGCTGAAGTAAGTGTGCAGTTATATTTTGCCTCTAACATACACACCGAGTAATGCTATATCTGCCCATTCACAGCGTGATTTCTAGACTGCCAAAAATACTGCCCTAACAAAATACAGATTTGTACCTGTTATTTTAATTGGCCTTGAATTTAGATTTATTTTATGGTTAAAAAAAGTGTTACCTTGCCAAAGCATTGACCGAGTTCATTGATCTAATGGTGTTGTTGAGGCTCCAAGCGCAAACTTTTTTGACAGTAGCCTACTCTGATCTGATGGCATATAGGAATCGTCAGATTGACAGTTCTCTGATCCAATAGTGTGGGGGAACTAGTGGGGGCGGCAATAACATTTTTTTGGGTGGCCGTGACAACCTTTACACACAAACATCAGTGCCAGATATGCGCTTATTGGCGCCCCCCTACTGATGGCGCCCTAGGCGACCGCCTAGTTTGCCTATGCCTAAAAACGGCCCTGACTGCAAGAACACTGCATGAGTAGATCATTATGCACACAAATATATGATATTTCAATTTTTCACAGTAATATTACTTTTTTTTGTCAAACATCAGTGCTGTGTTCAGTATTCTGTAAAGCAGGTCTTCTGTAGAGCAGAAGTCAACAGTTTCATGTGAGCCGGAATGGAAAAAAGTCCTTCAACCGCACAACCACACCTCAAACAGAAAAGATCAGAAAACTGACATCAAACACAAATATCCAGCAGTAGACACATTCTCATGAACAAGCTGTTGGTCCACCAAGCAGATCAAACCACATTTGTGTGCAGATGTGAATATATCAGACCACAGCAGAGTGCATCTACATTTTGCACCATGTACACATATGTAGAGTCAAAAATGAAAATGCTCCAATGGGTCATACAATTCAATTAGCTAAAGAAGCAAGTTTGTTTGAAGTTTTTGGAGACCACTTCATTTCATCTTTAATAATTATACTTTAAATCCTAAACTTTGACCCTGCTAGTATTTCCTGATACAATAGACTGAAAAAGACTGACGTTCAACTATCTTCTCATTGTGATAGGTGCATAATCCACATGATCCTCCTCTTTTACTTTCTGTAAAAAACATGAAACAAGATATAGTTACTGAATAGCTTTTTCGAATAACATTTATCAGCACTGCATGCAAACTTAAGCATCTTGAGGAAATTACATCAAACAACATCTTGTTCTCAGACAGTTTTGCTAACATGTTCACCTGATACAAGAAAGTTCAACAGACATCATTTGTTTAAATCGGCTTGTTCTAGTCTTGTCGTAAAAACGTCTCGGTTACGTATGGTAACCCTCGTTCCCTGAAGGAGGGAACGGAGATGTACGTGATCCCATTTCGTCGGATCATCTCTGACGTACGTCGAGAGTGACTGACTGAAAGGGAACCACTCATTTCTTTTCGTCAATGTAATCACATTCATTGAAAACTATGATTATAGATCCTTTATAGAGATGCTGTAGTTTCTCAGATACTTTAAAAATGTATTCCATTTCAAATGTCTAATTGCTTGCTAAAATGTACTCTGTGATGTGATGCACAATAGGAAAATACCAAGTGTTCCTTGCATTGATAATCTTATGGCTTTTATTAAACATCTAATATTGTGCTGTTGTGTGTGTGATGGATCATACAGAAACACAACTGCACATCTGACTCACTGCTGAAATGACACACAGGCACACAACGTAAATTAATAATAAATTATCTTACCGATTTTTGTGTGTTTCTTTTGTAGAACGTTGGATCAGCGTAAGTGATCTCGTCTCCACCCATTTCAACTGCTTCTATGATAATATTCAATATGTAGATTATTATTCACAACATATGTCTTATTATTATTATGGCTGTCAATGTAAAAGCATAAATGCACACATTTCATTAAAAGTTTAACACTGCCGTTTTTAAAATGTAAAATATAATTTGACATTAAGTCTATAACGTTTTCTCACACAAAAAGTTACAAACAGAGTGGGCCCTATTATACAAAGCAAAATATTATTGACCAACTTAAACCTGGTCTAAAGTCAGTATTGTTTTGCCACATTAGTAATGTGCGCCGATAGGCGGGTACACAATGGGTTACACACACCTATCCGCTCGCAAATTCCATCATGTACACAGCGAATCTGCCATAGTGCAAGCGCAACTGGGTTTTAAAGGGAATGGGAGACTCTGATTGGTTCATTGCATGTTATGCCTAAAACACACCCATGCCTCATTAAAGGGTAACTTCAGTGATTTAGCATTTGGCTTTGTATCAGTAGAAATGGTAGTATATTCAAATTATGGTACTTTCCCCCCTCATATCCCCCTGAGACGAGAGAATTATGCATGTTATTTCTGGAAAAAAAATCCTCTGATGACGCAAATATCGTCATTTTGCGTCATCTGAGGATTTTTTGGCCAGAGGCTAAAGACTACAGCCACTAGATGGAGCTGTTCCGCATGTTATCAACCCGCCCATAGGCCGCAAGACTGAATCTCATAGATCTCACGCACTGAATGTAAGACACAGACGGCCGCGCGGACAATCATAACGGAGCGCGGTGCAGAGTAAAGTGAGTGTTTCAACTTTTCAATGAATTCCTGTGATAGTTTAGCTTCCATATGCGATCTGAAAATGTGCCAGACTGGCGCTTAACGTTACCTCAGCTCTGCTCAGCTCTTCTCTCGTGAGGAATGAAATCTGACACTGCTGCCTCTGTGCCGTGACTTTCGTTCGGCTCACTCACACTTTATTGAAAAGACACGTTCAGTTTTTAATTGTAGTGTTTATTCTCTAACTGAACGAAATGATTGTATTACTATGAAGATCAAAACGACGGTGTACGGAGTGGCTTTGTAGGGCAGTGAAGCAATTGCATTCTGGGAGTTGTTGTCTTTCATCCACATGAGACAAAAATACATTTTCTGTCTTTTCTCAGTCTAGAAGGCACCAAATTCAAAAATAATTTCACATTTCTACTACATAAATGACCCAGATTAAATACAAAGCTTAATGCTAAATCACTGAACTAACCCTTTAAGAGGCTAGGGGCAACCCTTTTAGACCATGCGCCTGGCACACCAAACCTTTTGTCCGTCATTAGCAAAAGTACATTTGGACATGCCCTAAGTGCACCTGCGCCATGCGCTTCAGACCATGCGCTCAGATCGTTAAAGGAACACGCTGACTTTTTATGACTTTAGCTTATTCACCGTATCCCCCAGAGTTAGATAAGTCCATCCATACCATTCTCATCTCCATGCGTGCCATAACTCTGTCTGACGCACCCACCGCTAGCCTAGCTTAGCACAAAGACTGGAGGTAAACGGCTCCATCTAGCCTATTGCTCAATAAGTGACAAAATAACGCTAACATTTTCCTGTTTACATGTTGTGATGTGTATAGTTACATTGTGTACTAAGACCGACGGGAAATGTAAAGTTGTGATTTTCTAGACCGATATGGCTAGGAACTATACTCTCATTTCTGCACAAGGAACTTTGCTGCAGTACCATGAGTGCAGCGGCACAATGATATTACGCAACTCCTGAAAATAGTCCCCAGTGCTCTCTGTGCAAGCAGGTTGTCACGTTGGTTATGTTGACAAAAATTAGCCTATTTTCAGGTGCTATGTAATATTGCGCCACTGCACCCATGGTACGGCACAAAGTTCCTTGATTATTACGCATGAATGAGAGAATAGTTCCTAGCCATATCGATGTCATCTCAAACTAGTGCAGGGCATCAACGTCATCGTTCTCAGTCGCTCCCTCTGTTCGCTGATTGGACCGGTTAAACAACAGAGAACAAACACACCGCAGTCCCAGACGGAGTACTGAAGGAAAATGAAAATTGAGCGGAAGTACGTAGGAGGGCGGAGCCAGGCTAGTCCAATCCTGCTCCTGGAGGGCCACTGTCCTGCAGAGTTTAGCTCTAATCCCAATGAAACACACCTGAAGCTGCTGATCAAGGTCTCACTAGGCATACTAGAAACTTCCAGGCAGGTGTGTTGAGGCAAGTTGGAACTAAACTCTACAGGACAGCGGCCCTCCAGAACCGAGTTTGGACACCCCTTTTCTAATAGAAGAGTAATTTGTGAAAATTGTCAAACACTTAAACTACACATATTATTTTGTTTTCTCTTTATATATTAAGAGGGTTATAACTACAAACTAATGACAATAATTATTTTTTTAAAGATATTCACGGCTATCAATTGTCTATAAATATTTCAAGTGAGTATACAGTTTTGTTTATTATAACACGTTTAAAATCTGGATGTAACACTTGCCTTCTCTGTCAATTTTTCTACATTTCCTGCAGATCCAGAAGATCCCAAATCCAGCAACAATCAACATAGATCCAGCAGAGATCAGCACCATGTACAATAAAGGTAGGCCTTGATCTGTAATGGACAAAATGAGCCATGAGTGAATCTGTCCATCTGATCTACAGCTAACATTATCAAACATCAACACCACCATACCTGCACATGTGTGACAGAGTTGAGGGACGTTGGGATGTCTGGTCTGGTTGCTGATGGGATTGTTGAGCACACAGCTGTAGGTGTTTTTATCCTGATATTCCACCTCCAGAGGTAGAGAGAGACTGATGCTGAGATCAGACACACTGATGATGGACAATAAACTGTTTCCTTTGTACCAGGAGAGAGTCACATGACTCACATTCACCACTGAACACACCAGTGAACATGATGATGATGATGATGATGATGATGATGATGAAGAACACTGTGAAGAGTTTTTGATGACGGGAACAGGCAGACGAGCTGGAAAACATAAGATAATAAACAGAAATAGGGATAAATCTCACTCACTCTTATTTTGGCTGTAGTGTGTTGACGGTCAGTGAGTGTTTCTCCAACTATAAAATGATGAAACATTTCAGTTTATAAATATTTAAAGGAGTACTCCAGGTTCATTTGAAGTTAAGCTCAATCTAATGCACTTTTGACAATCTTGACTGAATTACCTGAAAAACAAATATCTGTGTTACAGTAGCCGCGTTTCCATTACCCTTCAAATTGCGCAAATTGAAATTGCGAATTGAAAATACGCCCAATGGAAACGAGTCAATTTCGCAAAAACTCCCATATATCGCAAAAAGTTTTTTTCGTTCGCATGAGGTGGTTTTTCAGGCAATTCGAAAAAGGAAATTTTCACAAAACTGCATTTACAGGTCACCTGGTACGGTCATGCATTGCTCCCACATAGGGCCTACTTTTTTTTTTCACTCAAGTATGTCTAATAACGAGATCTTATGTCGTTAAAAAGACATATATTGTCTCCTAATAAGGAAAGTGGCATAACTTTATAATGACGGACCCCGGTGCAACCACAAATATCATAACTATCTATAGGCCTACTGTAATTAAGACATATATTCAAGAAATGTATTAAAACAAAAAGACACTAGTTTCAGCCTTGCTCAAAGACTGAGGAAACAGGCCAGCACGTCAATCCATTCCCGACGATCTTGTTTTGCTTCTTATTTATTAAATATATAGCCAAATAGTTGATTAAACACTGATCAAAATTAAAATACAATTTATACAAAACAAAATTAATTTTAAAGAAAGACTTTCTAGAAAACACAATTCAATGAAATGCTCAATCCATGTCCCCAGACATATGCGCATCTGATTATGTGCCTTACTCATGCTGCTCACTTTTCATAATCAACATATGAAATTAAAATATTATAATATTTAGACATAGCCTAACTATATGAAACTAAATATGCTACGTTTTCTTTAACCCTCTGTCCGACGAAGTCGTCGCCTTCTGATGGATTTTTTCCTTATATCAGCGCAAAAAACTCACCATACTCCGTCATTTTTAGCCATACAGATAGGCTAAGTGCAAGACGTAATTATAAACAGTATGTCTACTTTTATTTGTGTACACTCAATAACAGCAAAGGCCGTGGACTCAGGGAACGGATTATTTTGCACTCCGCTCCAAATGCTGTCTTCATTTCAAAAATATATTTTGTTTTTTAAACGCAAAGTTTTTCATTTCAAAAGCATTTCTAAATTCAGTTTATATTGACAACAAATGAAATTCCAAGCCAAAATAACAAAGTGGTAAAAAAAAACCTTTGAGTAAATTCAAACTTTTCGCTCGTCTCTATATGTGGCAATGCGTCACAATAGTCTGGCGTATGTAAAAGTCGATCATTCTTTACAGATGATGGTATGTTTGGACAGAAGACACGTTCTTTATTATACTCATAAAAAACAATAGAATAAAAAATGCCTCAATTTATCATAACACCTCATGTGTGCCGCTCAAGTATAAGGTGCTTTCCTTGCCATCAGTGCTTGGATAACACACACGTCTCATTAAAAATAACGGCATGCGGTTGCTGGGATATACATAAACCTAACAACATGCGTAGCATGATTTTTGGAATGATTTATCACGAGAGGAAAAAAAATGGTTTTAGTCGCATAACATCAGTTAATGGAAACGCCGTCATTTCGCAATATTCTTTTATCTACTTTTAGAAAATATCGCAAAAGTTTTGTGCAAATCTGTAATGGAAACGTGGCTAGTGAGGCGCTGTATATGGAAGATTTTTTTCCGCCACAGAATAACAACGTGTAAAAGACAATTGCAACTTTTTCTTGCAATTTTGAGTTCATGTCGCGAAAACAAGTTTCCATAGAATGGAATCTGTGAATCCGATCTGTGAATGTTAAAATACTCAATACAGCCACAAGATGTGAACAATATGTCTGTTACCATGATTTTAGTGTGAAAAACCATGTATTAACCCTTTCTGTGTGAAGTTATATCCAATTTTACAACCTCTTTGCCATGACAATACACCATAAACCGTAAAATTACTGTAAAAATGCTGAAGTGTTTCTGAAGTTTCCTTTATTTTGTCTGTTTGACATTCAATTTAAGTGCCTCACCGTAACCTCCAAATGAGGGATGAGTCTAAATTATGATTTTTTTTTTTTTTTTGAGTGATTGACACAATGCCACAAATACTGTAGATTCAGCTTAACTTGTAAAATACGTGAAGGATGAGACAAAAGATCTCTACTCACCATAGACAGAAACGCTGTATGTTTTTGTTGTCAGTTTTGCTCCATTTATGTCGAGTTGATAATCTCCAGCATGTTCAGTTGTAATGTTTGTGATGGTCAGAGATCCAGTTTGATTGTCCAGCTTCAGTCTGTTTCTGAATCTCCCATCAGGAACATCATATGTGGAGAAGATTCGGTTCTCAATGCTGATTTTAGCTATGCGAGACTTTTCAGCTCCAAATTTCCACATTATGTCGTCTTCTACACGTATTTTAGTAACATCAGAGTTTAGAGTGACAGAATCTCCCTCCAGCACTGACACTGACTTCACTTCATTTGTTTCATCAGCAAACACACCTGTAAACATGAGAAAAAGAACAGATTAAGACTACTGTTGATTGTCTGAGATCAGTTCGTAACCTTTAACAGCCACAAAGACACGAAACAAAATGAAAAGTCACAGATATGAACAGACAGATGTGAGTGAATCAATAATGTGATCTTTATTTAAATTGATCTGTGGTAGAGCAAAATACAAATTATATGATAAATTAATTACAGCTTGAAAGTACAAGTTTAATCATATATGGATCTATTCAATACATTATTTTTGAATTCCCATTACATTTATAGTTGTTTATAGTTGATTACTGCAGAATAATTTAAAATTATTAAAATTATTTTTGTAAATCTGGGGAGGATTTGCATTTGTAATCATTGAAAATAACAGCAAGAGAGATTTGATCACAGTGGATGAAAATAATCGAACTGAACCGCAGCAGGAGTTTATTACTCTGAAATGTTAATAAATTACATAAATATGTTTATAACTTACCGATCAGACGCCAGCAGCTCAAACAGAACAAAACAAGTGTATGAAACATTTTCAGCTGTAGTTCAGTGAAACATCTGATATAATAAGACTATCAATGAAACTGATCTAAACAAACGCAACAGAAGTGCTGTGGCATGTGAATCCTCCCCCGACAGAGTCTGACCCTCCTAATGCACACGCACACATGTATGCACATGTTATACATAAATACATGTGCAAGACAAAAAATGCATTTCAATGTAAAATAACTCTAGTGATTTTAAGAGAGTAACTCTAGTGATTTAAAAAAGTTGTGTATATTTATTCAGTTCTCAATTACAAGGTATGAGGAAAGTTCAAAGTTAAACATTTCACAGTACCAGTCTCACTGACGTTCATCATCAGAGTCAAACTGAAACCTGTTGCGGTTATTTAAAAAAAAAAAAACATTTTTTGTGGTTTGATCAGTTGGGTGGACACACATATTGTAGGTGAGAGTGGCTATTTAGAGCATGTGTGTTTAGTTTGTAGGTGAAGAGTTTCTTCCTGTCCTGCTTCTATATGAACAGCTTTGAACTTTAATCTACAGAAACATGCATTTGACACAGAGACAGAATATTTAACACTCACATTCACAAGTTTAGTACGTAAAAGTTTTTGGTATTTTTGATTTTTGATATATTTTATATCAACCTAGTGAAAAGCACTTTCACGTTCTAAAGGTTGTACTCTCAGTCCTTAGCAGCATGAACCCAGTGTCTTATTGTAACACAGTTCTTTGTTCAGGGAAGAAGGAGGCGGGAACCGGCGAGCGTTCAACAAACTTTAATCAAAACTAAACACAAACTGAAAGTAAAGAAGGCAGCCCCTCAGGGATGACTGCCGCACACACACGTATTAAAACATAAACAAAACACAGCGTAAAAGTCCAGGCCTGGTCCTCTCTCGTCCTTCACTGTCGTCGCTCCTCCTTTTATGCTTCTGTAGCTCCTCCGTGAGTGATCCCAGTCCGGTGTGATGCGCAGGTGACGCTCATTTGCAATCATGCCACCTGCCTCGCACTGTCTCTCACGGCTCTCGCCCGCCCTGCTTGTCACTTATCAACTGTAATTTTAATAGCTTTTCATTTAATATAGCCTAATTATATGGTGGAGCTGGAGTTGGATCTCAGACGCACTTGCTGGACGATAAACAGGTGGGAAAAAAAACTTGCATTGAAGGAGGGACCCGAGCCATATAGTGTCTACGTAGAAGATCACAGAGCTTTGAAGTGGGCTCTTTTGACCGGTAAACAAGCACAATGGGCCCTATTGTAATGATCTGAGCACATCGTCTATAGTTTAATAGTTTAAACTATTAAACACATATAGTTTAATGACGGAAAAAATGGTCGGCGCTCCAGGCTAATGGTCTAAAAGGGTTGCCCCTAGTCTCTTAATGAGTCATGGGTGTGTTTGGTAACATGCACTAAACCAATCAGAGTCTCCCATTCCCTTAAAAGCCATTTGGACTTGCACCATAACGAATTCGCTATTTACATGGTGGAATTTGCGAGCTGAAAGACTGCACGCTTCTCCAGAGAGGAATCCTTTTATTTTTAATATTTAAAAAATGTTTGTGTGCTGCTGCACATGCGTCCCTGTGTGTGTAATAAGCAGAGTGTACGTCCGTATTGCACTCGCCTATAGGCGCATATTAACGCGCCCTTTAAATAACACAAAAAATACTATTGACTTTAGACCAGGTTTTTGTTGGTCAATGGCGCAGTCATTTTCAGTTCCTCAAAATAGCAACGTGCCAACATTGCACCTGAACACACCTCGTTTTCAGACCAGCACGCCCATGGGCGAACAGATGGGCGTGAGTGCATTTGCTATTTAAACAGGCGTCGCATTCCGCCGGGTGTTTGATAGGCTTATTGTTATATCCATAGTATTATTGTTCCAGATGTGAAGTCTTATTTTGAACACTAGATGGCGAGACTCTATGCAGCGGGAAGGATAAGGACCTAGCTGTAGCCATAGATATACATAATAAAGGCTAGATTTCTCGTCCACGCTGCTAGCCAATGGAGGTCGACGTCTGCACCTGGCAGCCATCTTGTCACAGGCAGCTCGCTCACTCGTAACATTGTTTTAATGGTGCTTGCACTTTTTAAATAACCATAACTTGCTCAATTTTCTACCGATTTTCAAACTGTTTGGTTTGTTATAAACGTCAGAGATGTAGTTATGACACTGCATACTTATGAAAAATTATTCATCATTTGTTCAAGCATCCATGATTATAGCCACGTTAATAATGTTTGTAAGAAACCAAACCATTTGTAAATCCGTCAAGATTTCAGCGAGATAAGAGTATTTGTGTTCGTGCAGATCACTCACCTTACATCAGGCACCACAGAGCCCGCCAGAAAGCTTGCCTGTGACAATATGGCCGCCAGTGATTATGTTAGAGACTCCGCCGTAAGACATCTAGCCTTTATTTTGAATATCTATGGCCTGCAGAATGGGGCGGAGCTACACATTTCGCTCCACCAAACACATACTCTGATTGGCTCAGTTGTCTTTCATAGGTCTATAAGAAATGTGTTCGGACTTCAGAGTTGATTTCGCTAACTATCGTCCACACTTTCACGAGATACTGGTGTTCCAGCGTATGATATAGGACGCAGGCGTAGCATAAATTCTGGTGACAGACGCCGAGCACAGAGGATAGAGCAAAACAAAACGCCAGTATCTCATGAACGTGTGTACGACAGTTAGCGGAAGTTAGAGATTACAGTTTATAAAGTTTTAAATATGGATTTTTTTTTTTTTTACACAAATACATTGCTTCGCTTCAGAAGGCCTTTATTAACCCCCGGAGCTGTATGGAGCAGTTTTATGATGGACAGATGCACTTTTATGGACTTCAAAAACTAAACAACAATTCACTGCCATTATAAAGCTTGGAAGAGCCAGGACTTTTAAAATATAACTCCTATTGTATTCGTCTGAAAGAAGAGTGTCATTTACACCTAGGATGACTTGAGGGTGAGTAAATCATGGGCTAGTTTTCATTTTTGGGTGAACTAACCCTTTAAGTTGTATAAGATCACGATTAGTTTGCATGTGTTAGCACATCATGATGGGTCACAAATATAACAGTCAGAACACCGGCAGGATAATAGTCTGTTTCCTGTTGAGCTCACAGTGATGATGCTGTTCTTCAAAAACACACCAGATGAAGCCATTTATCAGTTCAATTAATATCATACCACTGATGATGTGTAAATATCAAAGGATTCAGCTTCTGACCTTTACTCAAGCAAACTAGCAGTTCAGTTCAGTCCTTAACATGAACCCAGTGTGTAAATAACATTTAGTATATGCTTATATTAGATGGTGGAGCTGATTCCTGCTTATGATACTAGATGATGTTGTAGTATGCACACTATATTATCAGTGATTGTGTGCATCTCAGGCGCACCATTTCCACTTGCTGGATGATAAACAAGAAAAAATCCCACACTAGATGGCGCTCTATGCAGCTGTAAGTACACTTTCTATTACATTAACCCTTACTGTTAGATTGAACTACACTATTACGTGGAGGAAAATGTATATTCCTATATTCAAAACTATTATTTGATAGTATTAGCCTATAGCAGTGACTTTTTGGAGGCTTTTAAAAGGACTTGTGTTTTTTTTTGTTGCTTGCTGGATGTTTAAAATAACGTCATCAGTCACGTGACATTTGCGTGATACCATATTACAACAGTGAATCATTGAATTTATTCTTAAAATGACAGAATTTATATATTGATTTCAGTCTGAAATTTACAAAAAGTTAACAGCTACAGGATATGATCTTTATAAAATAGGGTGTGAATAATTATTCTGCTACTCTTGCTGGAAACTGAAACCAGATCTGTGTATCAAAGCATGAGTGGCTATAAGATCACATGCACATTCTCTTGAATATTAATCTTAGTATTAATACCATAGATGCATGGCAGGAGTTTCAAAAGTGAAAGGATCACAGCTGGATCTGATATTAGAGAAATGTTGAATCTTCTTCTCATGCTGACAGACACATACTCCACATGAGTCTCCTCTTCAGATTTCTGTAAAACACATCACACAAGATAGAATAAAAAACTAAAACAAATCATCTATATTTATATCAGTGGTTTTAGAAAACATTATCAATTATTGAAATGTTATAATATTAGCATGAATTGCACAGGCCTAACTATGTTAAAGGTCCCATGGCATGAAATTTTCATTTTATGAGGTATTTCAACATTAATATGAGTTCCCCTAGCCTGAATATTGTCCCCAAGTGGATAGAAATGTTGATTGGTGTAAACCCGAGTTCTGGCTGTCTCTCTCTGCCTTTGAGAAAATGACAGGCCAGACGAGCCAATCCTGAAGTCTCCTGTTTTGACGTCCATCGTCCAAGCAGGAACGGTTACCTCCCTTTCCTCTGCCCAGAGAATCTGGCACGCCCATGCAAACGCTCGAGAGATCATTAACGTTACTTGTGAACGAGTGAACGCTGGCAGTTTCTCAGTGTTTGGATGTACAAATGAAAACAGAAGTCTTTCTTCAGTTCCTTCTGATCTGTGATCATTGATTTTTTTTATGTGTAGCTAATTATTTATTATTCGTGCACACACTGCGGCTTCTCTCTCTCCCGACAGAACGGTGTTTTCGTGTTTTCTATCTTGTGAGTCAGTGTTTTTGTACGTCCTTGTCGCGTCTACCGGTTCTAAAATGTGCATACAGTCTTTTCTGTTTAACATTAGCAGTCACATCTTTAGAGATAAACCTCACACACGCCGAAGCTCGGCCTTCAACATCCCCGACCCCCAGTACTGCATCTGGCCCACAGCGGAGGCACCAAACGCGGCGTGAGATTAAGCAGAAGGAGGGTAAGCGTGAGAATATCTGGGCTAGGCTAGCCATCTTTCCCCACAATAAACTGGATTACATTCGATTACAGCTGTTGTGTCTTTGTTTGTGCTGTGTAACGTTACTCAATGCGCGTTAGTGATGCGCGGGTCGTCTCATAACCCGCGGGCCCCGCGGGTAACCTGCGGGTCGGGTTGGGGCGGGTTAAGAAATCTTCACTTATTTGCGGGGCGGGTTGGGGCGGGTCATTAAAAACAAAATAAAAAAATCTATGTATGTTGCCTGCAATTCCCTATAGCCTATATAAAATATTTGGGAGTATCTATTTTCATATTTTATTAGGTTTTTTTGATAAGGTTACAATACGAAAGCCGTAGCAACGTAACTTGCATGATGTCCCCAAGCCTTTGGCATCACGCGGCACGTCATGACAGCTGCGCGCCGAGCAGCTCCCACCATCGGCAGCCACGACAACAAAAACGGAGAGATAAAAGTGAAGATGGAAGACGAGGTGCTGGAGTCTAGCCGAAATAGATTAAACCCTGGTACAGTGGACGTCATTCTTTTTTTGCACAGCGAATGTAAACACGCTATGAACATTTCTGTGTGCTAAATAAAACAAAAGTTTAGTGGTTATGTAGCGGAGGCTATAAACTGCCTATACAAATCTGAAATAAAAAATGGTTAAGCCTTCAAGATCCAAACGCTACTTTGGTGAAAATTAAAGGTTGAAAATCTTTATCATTATCTTGTTATTAATATGACCTGATTTATGGTTCATATTCATAATAATCGTTTGGTGTTGCCAGTTTACAGGGCCATGTTTCCAAGCACTTTCAGAAATAAAGGCTGTTTTCATTTACATTACAATGGCTAGTATGTCTATTTAATGGTCGCGGATGCGGGGCGGGGCGGGTTTTAAAATTGATACACTGGTGCGGTGCGGGCTGGGGCGGGCCAAATAATTTCATAAAAGCAGGACCCGCGGGTTGGAAAAAAAGCCGACCCGCGCATCACTAATGCGCGTCACTGACGCTATTCATATGATTGGAACATATCTAGAAATAATGCTATACTCAACACTTACTAACTCGTTCATCTCGCTGTAATGGTACTTTGCATGTGTTACAAAGTTGGTAATAATGATGAAGACGGACTCGGTGTGACTGGGACTCGTGTTTATTCAGAACTCTCAGATACAAACACAATAAACTCACAGCGCTGACTGACTGCTCTCATAACTCAGAAGTTACTATAAATAACTTTGTTAGCAATCGCTTCGTCTCCTCTCCATGATGTCCAGTTCGCGAACGAATCATTCTTTTGAATCGGTTCTTTTTAGTGAACCGAACCAGTTCACCAAATCGGACTGAATCGTTCTAAACGGTTCGCGTCTCGAGTCAGCGCTGATCCATAATTTACTAAAGTTACTAACTTTCTGACATGAGTGACAGCCCCTCCGACTAGAAATAAACTAATAACCTGAAGTATATTTTAGTAATTACAACAGTTCACCCTGAACTGAGACATGCTGAGAACTGATGAGAAGTGAACACAGGTCCATCCGTCTCTGGCAGACTCGTGCCTCGTTAAACCACGCCCCCTCCGCTCATTTAAAATGCAAAGATGTCAGCCAATCACAACAGTGGGCGTTTTTACTGAAGTCTCACAGCAGACACGCCTCTTGAAACAGGGCATTCAGCCACAGGGCAAACAGCAGTATTGAAAAAATGCCTTTTATTTCTAAATTATGACATTTTATGATGTAAAAATCATACTAACAATATAAGTACACCTCAGAAAACACTATAAAATAATAGAAAAATGCAATGCCATGGGACCTTTAAATCATAACCACAACACAAGCTGAATAGGTAAACTGACAATTTTGCCTAAAGAATAACTGAAAGTGTGACCAATATTGTATTAATATTAGCCTGAAGTGAAAAGTTTCATGAATGAATACAGTAGAGTTTGAGTTTATTTATTGTCCTTTCTTTTTCACAATTATACAGTTAGTTGCATTCAAATATCCTGCACTCTTTAATGTTTCTCAGTTGCTTTAAAACATATTCCAGTACAAATGAGTTATTGCTTGCAGAAAAGTATCACGATCACACACTGATCTCCATCTGACTCACTGATATGATACAAACACACACACACACACAACAGAAACTTGATAAATGATCTTACCCATGTGTGTGTGTTTCTTTCATAGAACGACGGATGATGAAACAGAACAGCAGAAGTTTTCTCATCTTCATGAATCTGAACTGCTCGAACAACAGGAAGAGATTAAAACATCAAAACTGGATTTGTTTTTTACAAGTTAAAGTGTTAATGCTCACAATTAATAAATATATTTAATGCTCACAATTAATAAATATATTTAATGCTGCAATTTTAAAAACTGCATTAACAAAAAAAATAATGACATTATTGCTCTTTCCACACACCAATACTAACAGAGTAAAATAATAAAAACAGAATCAGTGTTTGTGTGTGAGACGAGTAAAGAGTTGTTCAGATCAGAGCAAAAAACAATAACCAACATTATTTAGGGACTAAATGGTGTTACCTACATTAATATGTATTTAAATATTAAATTATAATACGGGCTATCAATTGAATAATGTGTTTGGAGTAGATTTTTCAATTGTACTATTATTGTAATAATATTAAATACAATTTGTTATAACACTTGTTAAAAGCAGAAGATGACTCTTGCCTTCTTGATCAGTTTTTCTGTGTTTCCTGCAGATCCAGAAGATCCCAAATCCAGCAACAATCATCAGAGATCCAGCAGAGATCAGCACTATCAGAGAGACTGGAGAAGGTCCGACCGGTTCTGTGATGATAAAGAAAGAAGTGAATGTCTCGGTCTGATCTACAACAGAAGTCAGAGATCAGGTCAGTCAATAATCACACATATCAGCCGTGCTGCTGTACCTGCACACGTGTGACAGAGTTGAGTGATGTTGGGATGTCTGGTCTGGTTGCTGATGGGATTGTTGAGCACACAGCTGTAGGTGTTTTTATCCTGATATTCCACCTCCAGAGGAAGAGAGAGACTGATGCTGAGATCAGACACACTGATGCTGGACAATAAACTGTTCCCTTTGTACCAGGAGAGAGTCACATGACCCACATTCAACACTGAACACACCAGTGAACATGATGATGATGATGAAGATGATGATGAACAGTTTCTGCTGATGACTGGAACAGGCAGTCGAGCTGAGAAAGATGAGATTAATAAACAGAAGTATAGATACGTCAAAGGGGTTTATTCTGTGATAACAACCGGCTACATGTACATTATCTGCTTATTACACAGCTACTTGCCACGTAAGTAAATAATTAGACTTGAAATATTTTTTTAGCTCTTTAAACGCAAAGCTTCCACGGTGAAAGCAGTCGCTAGCAAGCACAAGTTCAAACTAGACGAACATTTAAGGGATAGGTTACAGTCATATTGCTTAACTCACTGTGAGTGCAGATGTGAACTCTAGTGATTTTAAAACTGTTGAGTTTATTCATTTATATTTTTTACCGGTCGTTTCCGGGGAATAACACACAACACTGCTCATCATCAACACAATCAACCAAAAATAACAGCAAGACCTGATCCTGATCACCCTGTTGGGGTTTATTCTGCGGTATCAACATTATCTGTACATTATCCCTTACATAACATAATTCAATATTTCAATATGTAAAAGGTAATAAAACAAGAAGCACAGGGTGAGTTACATATCTACTCACCATAGACAGAAACGCTAAATGTTTTTGATGTCAGTTTATCTCCACTCATCTTCACTTCATAATCTCCAGCATGTTCAGCTATGATGTTTGTGATGGTCAGAGATCCAGTTTGATTGTCCAGCTTCAGTCTGTCTCTGAATCTCCCATCAGGAACATCATCATATGTGGATAAAATTCCATATCTTCTACTGATTTCAGCTATAATGTCCTTTTTAGTTCCAAATTTCCACAGTATGTCGCCATCTTTATGTATTTTAGTAACATCAGTGTATAAAGTGATAGAATCTCCCTCCATCACTGACACTGACTGTGTTTTATTTGTTTCAGCAGCAAACACACCTGGAGAACATGAAGAGGTCTTCAGATTAATGCTCATGTTGGTTTAGAAAGCCTGAGATCAGTTTGTAACCTTTAACAGCAGCAGATACACCACCAAATAAAATGAAAAGTCACATATATGAGTGATTATATATATATATATATATATATATGTGTGTGTGTGAGCGAATCAATAATTTGATCTTTAATGTGTTTTAAAATTATCTGCTGTAGAGCAAAATAAAAATGAAATGATAAATTAATTACAGCTTGAATGTACAAGTTTAAATATGCTGGATATAGTCAATACTGTTTATTACTGAATTTCCATGACTTCTGTAGTTCTATACTGCAGATTACTGCAGAATATTTAAAATTATTATTTTTTTAAATTTCTAGGAGGATTTGCAATCATTGAAATTAAAATACCTAAAACAACAAGAGAGATTTGATCACAGTGGATGAAAATAATCTAACTTGAATCGCAGCAGGAGTTTATTACTCTGAGACGTGAATAAATGATAACTTACCGATCAGACAGCAGCAGCTCAAACAGAACAAAACAAACATGCAAAACATTTTCTGATGTAGCCTAATACACAACTGATCTAAACAAACACAACAGAAGTAATGACATGTCAGTCCTCCCCCGACAGAGTCTGACCCTACACACACACACACACACACACACACACACACACACACACACACACACAGACACACACACAAGATAGTATAGAATGTTAAGTTAAACCAACATTATTAATTCATTTATTAAATGCATTAATCTGCAATACATATTTAAAGTTCAAATTTTACAGCAGTTTGATCTACAGAAATCAATCAGATTAATCAGTGCTTTTTATATACAGCATCTTTAAATGTAATTATAAATCATAAGCATGAACTATAAGCAAAAACAACTAACTGACTGAATACATTTGTAAACTATGTTCTTATGTCCTTTTTACATACACAGAAGATTAAAAATGATTTTAGAAATACTTGCTGGTAGTCAGTTTTCCAGCATGCACCGCAGCATGAATAAATGATGTGGTCACTGTGAGTGCAGCTGTAAACTCTAGTGATTTAAAACTGGAGTTTATTTATTCAGTTCTCAATTTTAGTAAATATGGAAAAAGCAGAAAGTTAAAAGCGTGTCTGATCTCACACTAGTAGTTTTAGTGAAGTTTGTCCTCTGAGTCAAACTGAAACCTGCTGCGGTCGGTTTTCTTCAGAGATGTGGTATGATCTGTTGGGTGGACAAACATCTTGTGTGTGAGATGTGTTTAGTTTGTAGGTGAAGAGTTTCTTCCTGTCAGCTACAAAAGAAAAAAAAAAAACACGTTGGGAAACTAAGGGAGAAAAGCAAGTTTAGCTTGTAAAAGTTATTTTTTGTTTTGGAAATTGATACTTTTATATCACATTCTTGTACTCAGTTTCCACTGGGGTGCTTTATTTACATTTAAATTTATGCATTTAGCAGACGCTTTTATCCAAAGCGACTTACAACTTGGGGGTAGCTAAGTGAAGCGATAGGTCAGGAAGGAAGGAGTCGAGAAGCGCAATAAGAGCCTGAAATCCTGAGACCGTGTACAATGCTCAGTGTAGCACAGGCTAGAGTAGGGAGGGAAGAAGGAAGAGAAAGAGAAAGTGTTTTATATATATATATATATATATGAGGTTAAGTGCTCACGGAAGAGCTGAGTTTTGAGTTGACTTTTGAATGATGTCAATGATTCTGCATTTTGGATGGTGTTGGGAAGATCGTTCCACCAGCTGGGAACGTTGAATGAAAATGTTCTGGAAAGGGGTTTTTTCCTCCTCTGTGATGGTACCACAAGCCGTCGTTCCTTTGCTGAGCGAAGGCTTCTGGTGGGGGTGTGGATTTGTAGAATGGAGTCAAAGTAAGCAGGAGCTGAGTGCGTGGTGGCTCTGTATGCAAGCGTCAGCGCCTTAAACTTGATGCGAACAGCGAGTGGTAGCCAGTGCAGGGAGATGAAGAGAGGTGTGACGTGGGTCCTTTTGGGCTCGTTGTAGACAAGACGTGCTGCTGCATTCTGGATCATTCAAAGTTATATACTTTATTACAGGTGGAAAACAGCTCCCCTTACAGAGAGGAAAATAAGTATTTGAACACCCTGCTATTTTGCAAGTTCTCCCACTTGGAAATCATGGAGGGGTCTGAAATTGTCATCGTAGGTGCATGTCCACTGTGAGACATAATCTAAAAAAAAAAATCCAGAAATCACAATATATGATTTTTTAACTATTTATTTGTATGATACAGCTGCAAATAAGTATTTGAACACCTGTCTATCAGCTAGAATTATGACCCTCAAAGACCTGTTAGTCTGCCTTTAAAATGTCCACCTTCACTCCATTTATTATCCTAAATTAGATGCACCTGTTTGAGGTTGTTAGCTGCATAAAGACACCTGTCCACCCCATACAATCAGTAAGAATCCAACTACTAACATGGCCAAGACCAAAGAGCTGTCCAAAGACACTAGAGACAAAATTGTACACCTCCACAAGGCTGGAAAGGGCTACGGGGAAATTGCCAAGCAGCTTGGTGAAAAAAGGTCCACTGTTGGAGCAATCATTAGAAAATGGAAGAAGCTAAACATGACTGTCAATCTCCCTCGGACTGGGGCTCCATGCAAGATCTCACCTCATGGGGTCTCAATGATCCTAAGAAAGGTGAGAAATCAGCCCAGAACTACACGGGAGGAGCTGGTCAATGACCTGAAAAGAGCTGGGACCACCGTTTCCAAGGTTACTGTTGGTTATACACTAAGACGTCATGGTTTGAAATCATGCATGGCACGGAAGGTTCCCCTGCTTAAACCAGCACATGTCAAGGCCCGTCTTAAGTTTGCCAATGACCATTTGGATGATCCAGAGGAGTCATGGGAGAAAGTCATGTGGTCAGATGAGACCAAAATAGAACTTTTTGGTCATAATTCCACTAAACGTGTTTGGAGGAAGAAGAATGATGAGTACCATCCCAAGAACACCATCCTTACTGTGAAGCATGGGGGTGGTAACATCATGCTTTGGGGGTGTTTTTCTGCACATGGGACAGGGCGACTGCACTGTATTAAGGATGTATTCTGGTGTGGCCTAGCCAGTCTGCAGACCTAAACCCAATAGAGAATCTTTGGAAGGAGCTCAAACTCCGTGTTTCGCAGCGACAGGCCAGAAACCTGACTGATCTAGAGAAGATCTGTGTGGAGGAGTGGGCCAAAATCCCTCCTGCAGTGTGTGCAAACCTGGTGAAAAACTACAGGAAACGTTTGACCTCTGTAATTGCAAACAAAGGCTACTGTACCAAATATTAACATTGATTTTCTCAGGTGTTCAAATACAATTTGCAGCTGTATCATACAAATAAATAGTAAAAGAAAATCATATATTGTGATTTCTGGATTTTTTTTTTAGATTATGTCTCTCACAGTGGACATGCACCTACGATGACAATTTCAGACCCCTCCATGATTTCTAAGTGGGAGGCGGAATACTCGTATGGGCGGAATACCCATATCTTTCTAATACTCGTAGCAGGACAGCTGGATCTGATAATAGAAAAAAACATTGAATCATCTCGACGGGTCAGGGCTGTTTTGGCAGCAAAAAGGAAACCAACCCAATATTGGGTCATAATGTTATGCCTGATCGGTGTATACGCAATCATAATGCATATGCACACAAAGTATATATTTTCATATTTCACAGTAATACCTGCTTGATTTGGGACCTTTTGTCTAACACCCGCTTTGATGGGTTCAGATGTTGTGTTGTAAAGCGGTTTCTCTGTTGAGCAGAAGTCAAATGTTTTCGTGTGAACAGGAATGGAAAAAACACCTTCAACCACACGCTATTGACGCACTTTTCACACCTCAGACGCAATCACAAAAAGTATTCTACAAGCGTCCAGCAGCAGACATGTGCCCACGCACAAAATGTTCACCAAACCACATTTCTGTTCTGAGTAGTTTGCATCAACACTTTTGTCTTTTTTCTCTTAAATGCTCCAATGGACTATAAGACTTAAATTTTTTTTTTTTTTTTACAAATTATGTAAGTCTCTTGAAGAATTTTATTTACAGTATATAGTGCCTTTCCCTTGCTCAAGGTCACTTTACATAGTACATTATAAATATGCATATTGCATAAATCACACACTCATAAGGCCACATGCAGCCACATTATTGAACATACATATCAAACAGACATAGCTGGGTCATGAAAGTTATGGAGAGTGAGGGGTAGTGAGTTCCATGGTTTAGGAGCATAGACTGTAAAAAAAAAAAAAGATGGAGGACGCACAGACGCACAGACGCACATTCACTCTCTTGCAGTAAGTGAACCCACCAGTGTCCAAATATCTTGGGTCTCGAGTCTGCGCAGTAGTGAGTGCGAAGTGAAGCCGCGATATCAATCATATTTTTATAGCATCAAATAACTAAATAAAACTAAACTTATTTAAAAAATGAACACTTGAAATGAAATCTTGATAAAAACGGCCTACAATGACAGAAACCAACTTTGTGGAAAAATTATTTGAAGTGTAGTTTGATTGTTTAGTTTGTCTCGCGTCCATTAGAATACACAGAGGGGCGGGGGTTATGACCTATACTGCATCCAGTCACCTGGGGGCGATCGTGACGCTTTGGCTTCACTTTTCACGACTCGTGTGGCACACTTGATTAGGAGCAGTAAAATGACCTTTTTAGGAGATATTTTAATCCATGGTTATCATTCTTCAAACCCTCTCAGGATGATCCTGCTCTATGTCCGCTGTGATTTCCTGATGAAACGGGCGATTCTCACGATCCCAAAACTCAACTACACTCACCAAAAATGGTTCTTCGTCGTAATCATAGAGGAACCACTTTTGGTGCTATATAGCACCATATCTTAACATGTTCTGTATATGGCAGCGGTGCTATATAGCACCATAGTTAGCGGTGCTATATAGCACCTTAGTCAAAGAACCGGTGAAGAACCACTGAAGCACCAAAATTGGTGCTATATAGCACTTAAAAAGGTTCCCCTATGATTACGAGCCAAGAACCATTTTTGGTGCCATATAGAACCTTTTTTTTTTTAGAGTGCACTGACTCAGAGTCTGAGGTCGTTGCAGGGGTTTCAGTGAAAATGATCACACAATCTGGGTCTTGTACTCAGAAAGAGTTTGAAGTTTGATCATCTTCTCAGTGTGATTGATGCATAATCCACACAATCCTCCTCTTCAGCTTTCTGTAAAAAATGCATGAGATGAAATAGTAATAATAATAGTAATAATAATAATAATTAAAAAAAAGCTTTTATAAACATCTGATGGTGCTGTTGTGTTTGTTATTTATGTGATAGATCAATATAATATGGAAGTCATGCTCTGGATGTTATGAAATAATAATTTCTGCATCTACAGTCACAATTTCAACTTTTTATTCTCATAATTTGAACGTTGTATGTGGTATTGATTACTTTTTAAGTCATAATTTTGACTTTATAATCTCACAATTTCGATTTAGGATGTCAATTTCAAATTCTCAATTTTTTTCCCTTATCTGGTAGAAATGGGCTTACATATTATACAGACAAAAACACAAGCGCACCGATCTACATCTGAATCACTGCTGAAATTATGCAAATACTCAACAAATGAACAATAAATTGTCTTACTGATTTCTGTGCGTTTCTTTTGTAGAATGTCATCTCAGCGTAAGTGACCTCTTCTGCACGAGTCTCATCTGTTTCAACGATAAAAAAATGCATTAAAACCGCAAGACATAAACTTAACTAGATCTGGTTCTTCACAAGGGCTTATTAGCCCTTTCGAAGTCAACACAGTAATTTTTAAAAATTGCATTTACAATCTTAATTTGCCATTTGGCCTATAATTTTTTTCCACACACAAAAGTTCCTAAAAGAGTGTTTATCAGTTTAGGTAACACTTACTTTCTTTGTAAATTTTTCTACATTTCCTGCAGATGCAGAAGATCCCAAATCCTGCTACAATCAACAGAGATCCAGCAGAGATCAACACTATCAGAGAGACTGAGACTGGAGGAGGAGAAGGAGAGGAAAAGAGAGACAGTCATTAATGTGAGTGATTGACTCAGTCCAATCTTCAATAGAAGACCAGCTCAGCTAGATCAGCTCAATGAATAAACCACAGCCGTACCTGCACATGTGTGGCAGAGTTGAGTGATGTTGGGATGTCTGGTCTGGTGGCTGATGGGATTGTTGAGCACACAGCTGTAGGTGTTTTTATCCTGATATTCCACCTCCAGAGGTAGAGAGAGACTGATGCTGAGATCAGACACACTGATGCTGGACAATAAACTGTTTCCTTTGTACCAGGAGAGAGTCACATGACCCACATTCAACACTGAACACACCAGTGAACAATTTGAGGATGATGATGATGATGAACATTGTGAAGAGTTACTGCTGATGACAGGAACAGGCAGATGAGCTGGAAAACATGCGAGAATAAACAGAAATATGAACAACAATCAGATTATTTTCAGTGTTGTGAATTGTAGTGAATCAGTGTAATATTTTGTGTGTTTAGTGAATGCTTAGTGTGTTGATGGTTACTGAATGTGTCTGTCATCTCAAACCAGTGGCGTGCACAGGGAGGTCTGGTGGATGGGCTGCTTGAGCCCTTGCCCCTATAATCTTGAAAGAGAATGTGCCCTTTTCAATCGTTATTTCAAACGACCACCGTTTTGCCCCTGCCCCACAAAGATCTGTGCATACCACTGTTTCAAATTATAAAATGATTAAACATTTGAATATGTATGAACATTTGGACAAATTACGTCTCTACTCACCATAGACAGAAACATTGAATGTTTTTGATCTCGTTTGTTCTGTCCGTATCTGTAGTTCATAATGTCCCTCATGTTCAGTTGTGATGTTTGTGATGGTCAGAGATCCAGTTTGATGATCCAGCTTCAGTCTGTCTCTGAATCTCCCATCAGTGCCATTATATATGAAAAATATTTGCTTCTTCTTTTTAGTTATGAGATACTTTTCAGCTCCAAATGTCCACGTTATGTCATCTTCACGTATTTCAGTAACATCAGTGTTTAGAGAGACAGAATCTCCCTCCATCACTGACACACCAGACACACCTGATGAACACACAGATAGATGAAGGTTTCTGATGGTTTAGAAAGCTTAAAATCAGCTGAAGCTTAAAAGATTAGTTCACTTTTAAATAAACTTTTGCTGATAATTTACTCACCCCCATGTCATCCAAGGTGTCCATGTCTTTCCAGGTTTTTGATGAAAATATTCCAGGATTTTTCTCCATATAATGGACTACAATGGGCTCCAAATGGTTCAAGGTCCAAATGACAGTTTCAGTGCAGCTTCAAAGGGCTTTAAACGATACCAGACGATGAATAAGGGTCTTATCTAGCGAAACAATCAGTTTCTGCGAGAAACCGAGCAGTATTTATGCTATTATTTTACCTCTTATCAGTCGAACGTGATCATCTCTGAGCTCCGCTTAGCTTCCGCTAAGTGAGGTCAAATACAAGCGTGGTCATAGATGTATACGTAGATGCCTCATTAGCGCCTGCACGGATCAGTAGAATGAGGCATCTACGATCGATATATCTATGACCACGCTCATATTTGACCTCACTTAGCGGAAGTTATGGCAGAGCTCAGAGATGAGGAAAACCGCAGACTTGGCAACACTGCCGCTGCCTTGCTAGCGTTGCTGAGAAAGATGAAACATATACAGTGACGTATGACCTGGCTCTATTGTGGCTCTCAGCATGTGGAAAAGCAAACGGTTCTTAGAAGGCTCCTCAGTCGAACCAACTATGAACTGGGACTAGCTCTGGCTCTGAACTAGCTCTAGCACTGCCTTGGTGGAAAAGCGGTATCAGTGGTGGGAGAGTGGGCAGGGCTCACTTCCATACTCCATACACATTCCCTTGATTGATGGGCTCATAGTCTGCGGTGGGCTCATGCTGCAGCTCCTCGCAGTCTGATGGTTTTTGGCTGGGCACTGGGTTGGGAGTGGGGCTGGCATCATCGCCTTCGTTGATCCACACAAACTCAGCACCCACTCCACAAACGCGGTGAAGCTCCCTTGAGGACCCTCCCCCCACAACTGTGCTTTTGTGGTGGTGTTCAGGCTGGCATTTAGAAATGAGCACAGGCAATTGTCCAGGAAGGTTTTCTGATGGGCCAGGTCGAGAAACTCCTTTAAGTGTTCCTCGAGAGAGCAGTTTCCCTGCTCAAAGCACAAGAGGCAAACTGCAGCGAGGTCCATGAAAAAAAAAACTTTCACCGCTAAACACATTTTCAGGTCACGTCTTCTATCACAGATTGTGTAGCTAGAACACGCACCAAGATGAAGGTAATAAGGCAGTCTTTAATAAATCCACATAAAGAAAGTTGCATATCATACATCCAAACATACACAAGACCCGACAACAATGAAAAGACACAATGGAACTTAAATACAGGTGCAAATGGTGTGATTAACGTCAACACAGCTGACGGTGATGAGGACTCAAATTACACAACAAACTAGTGGAAAACTACAGGAAAACAAAGTCCAAACTGAGTGAAACTGTGACATATGACAGACTCCAGCAGCTCAAACAGAACAACACAAACATGTGAAACATTTCCTTCAGTTGTTTGGTGTTGGATGAAACTGCTGATCTGCTGAATACACTCAAGCTGGTGTGAATCCTCCCCCGACACGCTCCTAGTTTCACAAGCTGTATTTGCATATCATATGTTATAGTTGATCTGGCCCTTATTAAGAGTTAAACTGTTCTTAATGGGTGAACATATTCTTTATTCTTATCATTTAAACTACTTTTTGTAAAAGTTGCCTGACTTGCCTGAAGAATATTGTGTGAATTGTGTATAAACTACAATTCATGGTAAAATCGAATGGAACTGATTTAAAATGTGTTGTGTACATTTATTAAATGTATATAAGTAAGTACAAAGTTAAAACTACTTATGATCTCATAGTACAATTCATCTGAGTCAAGCTGAAACCTCCTGTGGTTGGTTTTCTTCAGACATGTGAATTGAAATGGGTTTTCAGAGCACAGGGTGAAGGGCTTCTTACTGTTCTACTAAAAACATCTACGAAGATGTACTATAAACTGTTCTAATATAATACACGTACACCGGTATTTTTATAACCAGAGGTTTTCCTCCACCGTTTTAAAAAACAATTGCGTCCACACAAGCACGGTTTAAAAAAAAATCGCTGTCCACATGAAAACGCAAAACCACATTATGATTGGCTGCCTGATTTCCACATGGGTCCCATCCATACCTGTCAACACAGTTAAATGTTATTGTGTTATTTAATTGAAATGTCAATTAAATGTTATTTCATAGAGACATCAGTATTAGTATCAGTGATACTGGCCTTCATTCATAAAAAGATGTCATTAAACAAGTATTTAAAATATTATTTCCTCATGTAGTTTCTACATCAATTTGGAGATTAATTGACTTTCAGGGTGGAGGGAGACAGCCTTCGCTCCAACCCATCTTGTAGGAAAGAAAGCACAACATTAATCAAACACTTCTGGGGGTCTTTGCGGCGAGAAGAACACATTCAACGAACAGGTTCCACTTCAAAGCATAGAGGCGCCTCGTAGAGGGGGCTCTAGCCAAAGTGATGATGTCTGCCACTGCTTGTGGTAGACCACCTAGAACCTCCACGTCCCATCCAGGGACCAGACATGGAATTTCCAGAGGTCTGGACGCGGGTGCCATAGAGTGCCCCCTCCCTGAGCAAGAAGGTCCTTCCTCAGGGAATCGGCCAGGTGGGGCTGTCGCAAGGAGTGTGAGTTCGGCGAAACAGGTCCGGTTGGGCCAGTAGGGCGCAACTAGCAAGACCTGCTCCTCGTCCTCCCTGACCTTGCACAGAGTCTGTGCTAGAAGGCTCACTGGGGGAAACGCATATTTGCGTAGGTCCCGGGGCCAGCTGTGCGCCAGTGCATCTGTGCCGAGGGTACCCCCGAGTCCGGAGTGGCAAACAGGTCCACCTGTGCGGCTCCGAAGAGGTCCCATATCAGCTGGACAGACTGGGGTGGAGTCGCCACTCTCCCGGAAGTGGACACTGACGAGAGCTTGTCGACTGTCTGGTTCAGCACACCAGGGATGTGAATTGCACGAAGCAACCTCAGATGCTTCTGACTCCACAGGAGGAGGTGGCGGGCGAGTTGGAGCATGCGACGGGAGCGCAGACCACCCTGACGGTTGATGTACGCAACGGCCGCAGTGCTGTCCGTACAGACCAGTACGTGTTTGTGCTGAAGCGGCTTCTTGAAGCGACTTAGCGCTAGACGTACTGCCATTAACTCCAGGCAATTGATATGCCAATGCAGCTGGGGCCCCGTCCACAGACCCGAGACTGCATGCCCCCAACCCGTGGCTGAGGCATCCGTGAATACCACAACATGCCTGGAGGGGTCGGACCAAGGGTTGAAGGTTTGGCGACAGTACGGGGTAACTGGGACCCGATACTGGCTGCTCTGCCACGCCCACCTCAGGACTCGGTCGTGTAGCCAGCGTTGAAGCGGTCTCATATGAAGCAATCCGAGCGGCGTTACCCTTACCCTTACTGCTTACCCTTACGTTTGCCGGCAGACTTAGCGGGGCCCTGAGCGGGTTGGGCGGCCCCCTTGCGTCTGGCGCCCTGCTTCCCGGGTGGAGGCTGCTACTTGGGTTTAGCAGGGGCGGAGGCGGACGCAGGTAGACGCCCTCGGCGACAAGCAGATGGAGGCACTGCGGCTGACGACTGGGTGGAGCCAGCAGCTGGTCGTCGGGGCAGGATTTTTTTTAACACCATCTGCTTCTGGGCCACCAAGAACTGCTGGGTGAAGTTCTCGATGGCATCGCCGAAGAGGCCAGCCTGACAGACAGGGGCGTTGAGAAACCGAACTTTGTCGGGCTCACGCATATCTGACACTGGTTCAACAGCACACTGGGACAAGTCAAGGACATTCATGTGTCCCAAAGGTACTGTGACACTCTGATGATGAATCAAACGGGTATAGACAACACAGAAAAGACTGCCAGATCATCTGATGATGAATGTTTGTACTTGGACTGTTCCTTCAAAATGAAGGAGAGTATTCACTCAGATGTATTTACTCAGATTCCCAGGATGGTGTTGCAACACAAATCATGATACAAAACGAACATGTTTTAAATGGCACTCACTGGACATTTCCATTTGAAACATGCAATAAGTGTAATATAATTCTGCAGAAATGTTGGCGCAGAAACGTTTTTTCCAATGAGCCTGTTTGATTTGAAATTAACCAATAACCGCCTTCTTCTGTGTTCTAGGAATGGTGGTTGTGGCCGAACTAGTTATGAGGTGGAAGAGCTACATGTGCTTCTGTTCCTCTGAATGATCACCTACTGCTGCCTTATATATCCTCACCTGTATATCTTCAGTCTATTAAGTAATAACTAGCAATACTAGAGCTATATAATCACAAGGAGAGTTGTACAAAGTACAATACTTTGACGCAAACTCAGTTTATCTCCTTCCTTCTCACTGTTTGTAAATCAGGATCAGTGCTAAAACTTGTCCTCTTAATAAAGTGGTTTAGATCACATACTGTATTTACAGTTGAAGAGTAAAGCCCCCGATACACTCACGGCAAAGTTCGTTTTCGTTCTTCGATTAGGCGTAAAGTTCGCTTTAGCAAGCTGTTTTGAACTCCCAAAATTAACTCCAAACAAACTTCATTTTGGCCTGATTTTGTTCTTCGATTTCGTTTGAAGTTTATCAGGGCCTTCACAGACTTACAGTAGACAGTGTATTTTCAACAAGAATGAGATAGAAATAGAATGCTTCAGGAATGACATAATTTTGTAGGCCAGCCCAGAAGTTAATATCACTCTGGTTCCCTTAGCAAAAAGCCAATACATTTTTTTACCATTGGCGTTTAAATTTTTTGAGAAAATGGGAACACTTTACAATATTTCATTAGTTATATTTTTATTTGTCTGAATCTATGATACTGTTTTATTAATTTATTCTGTTTCATTAACTACTATAGCAAATAATATAACCTTAGTCTCACGTGTGTAATATTGCACAGTATTGAAAACATTAAAGAATAACGTAGTAAAACTATTTATTTTGACTCTCATTGTCAACCCAAAGATGGTAATTTAATAGAAATAGTTTGTCACTTGACAGTTGTATGCTTCATTATTGAATGAAGTCCAATTTGCAGTAATAATCTCATTAGAACTGTAGTTCAAATGTTTTAACACTTCATGTTGCAATGTATGACAAATGTTTACATGCACCAATAAAAAGTGACTTTATTGTTGTTTGTCCTAGCAAGAAAACAGTTTTTTGTGTGTGTGCGTGCGTGGGCTGGGGAGGATAAAACAGGACAAACTGTTCAAATATGTATGACTAATCGTGGGCTGGCTAAGATTTGTGCCCTCACTACAGCAAGCCAACAGCTTTTGATAATGCGTTTGTTTGCTGTCAAGGTCAGGGCCGCTTAATCAATGTCAATATCTTTCATCATATCCTTTCGGAAATGGCTCGTACTCTCTGCGGTGTTGGCCAGCTCTTTGATGGCTTGTCTGTGACCCTGTCCCCTGGCTCCGACCTCCCTAAGGAGCTTCGCTGTTGTGATGTCATAAATGTATGATTTATGTAATTGTATTGATAAACTGAATGTGATTCATATATGCCAGTTACATGTGAATGAAACAGTTAAGATTTATGTAATAGTACACAGAAAAACGCCCATGTTAAATAAACACGTCCTAGGCCCTGTCCACATTACTAACCAGACTGACTTCATTTCTGTTTTAATGAAAATAATAGTTTTGTCACCATGCTGGAGATCAGTGTCTGCTTTAGTTGGGCTCTTGACCCTTTACTCTTTAACTTTAGTTTTTCTCTGGCTGCTTTATCTGTGTGTTTATAAAGCATGTTTGATATGGCAAGGGAAGCTAAGAGAAAAGGTTATCAGGGGATGTTGACTATTTGTAGTGGCCTGAATCACTGCTCTCATTCAAAGTCTAATGCTCTAGTTATAGAGATAATGTGTTATTCATTTTGTAGTATTCATAATAATAGCAGCACAAGATCCAGTACAGTTGTGGTAATCGAATAATATGCAGATAAAAAAAAGTGTAAAAAGGTTTTAATCTACAGCATTACTTAGACACACACAGCCATCATGAATCAGTGTATGAATATCTACAATGGTGACTATAAAAATAAAAATTCAGATAAACATTCACTCTGAACATAAAACAAGCAACTAAAATGTCACAACAAAAACAGCAGGTTGATTGGTGGTACCCAGCATGCACTGCAGCATGAAGCTTTTCATCTATTGTCACCATTGTTGAGATTCATACATTGATTCTTGATGTGTGTGTGTATCTAAGGAATCTGCATATTGTTATATTATATGCAGAGATCCAACTCCCAAAGTTTGCTTTGGAAAAAACATACTTCAGAGACGGTACGGTGTTCAGTCTATGTTCTCCAGATCAGCCAGTTGTACACAGCCCTCAAAGGTGTACGATCTGGTGTTGACTCTTGTGATGGTATTAATTATAAAAATCTATCACAGTACAGTATATCACTGGTTGATTGATAGTCTCTCTCTGCAAGCTCTGTATGTAATGAACTGATTGTGGATGCAAGCCCAATATAAAAAAGGGGTATAATAATAATAATAATAATAATAATAATGAATAAATAAACAATTATTGAGTCCGTTATAGGATTTATGATTAATTGGAGTGTAAATTAGTTTAAAACCTTAATTTTAAACTAACTACTAATTAGGGACTGCTAAGATTTAGAGAATTAGAGCTGTGATTCAATTGACCATCACAGAAAAAAGGCACAAGCTACCACGTTATCTTAAGATGTGAAGACAGTCATCAATCCTAAATTACTGATTGCCTACTTTTTAAAACTAAATTCAATCAACCTACACACACACACACACACACACACACACACCTCTGACAACTCAGTCAGTCAGACAATTAAATCAACCACAAACTTCCAGTAATACCACATACACATTCAGAACCACCCAACAGATCAAACCTCATTTTTGGTAGAGATGTAAATAAATGAGATGTAAATGCACGGTCTGAATTAGTTTTGAGGCTTTGAGAGTCAAAATGCTAAATTGATTCATACAATATCAATAATTGCTAAAAGTCCTTGTATTAAGGTCAAGGTCAAGATAAAATGTATTGTCTTCCATAGGAGAAATTTGTTTTAGATTAGAGAACTGCTGCAACGTCAACGCACAACACAACATTAACAGCCATTCTTATCCTATAACCCTGCATCATAGAAACGATACATTCCTTTAGCTAATTAGGAGAGCATTTCAATAATCCATCACTAAATATAAAACTTTAAACACCTCATAGCCCCTCACTTTTATATGCTTATATATAAGTCTCACAGTGCCAAAACTCAACAGGCTCAAACTTTCTGTAAACACACACAAACACACACGGACTCTCGGATTTCATCAAAAATATCTTCATTTGTGTTCTGAAGATGAACCATGGTCTTTTGGTCAATTTTTGGGTGAATCAACCTTTAATACTAGTTTGAAAGAGGATCACGTAGGATCACTCAGAAAAACCACCAAAGCCGCCAAATGACAATACAAGAATAAAATTGAAGGACAATTCAACACCAACAATGCAAGAAGCATGTGGCAGGGCGTTAATAACATTACACTCTCAGAAAAAAAGGTACAGTGCTGTCACTGGAGCGGTACCCTAAAAAGTGAAAAGGTACATCTTTGTACCTTACTCACCCCTAAATGGTACATATTAGTACCTTCAAATGTACATATCAGTACTTTAAGAGTGCATATTAGTACCCTAATGGTACATATTCTTTTCGGTTTTGTACCTTGGGGCAGAGTCCTGCACGGGTCCATTTTTGGAGACCCGCCCCCGCCCGTACCCGCAAAGTTCAGCACCAGATCCGACCCGTCACCCGTGATAATATCAAAATAAAATCCGCACCCGCCCAGACCGGTTAATATTTGGCCCGTTACCCGATCCGTGCCCGCGATAAATCACACACGCTAAAATGCTTCCAATTAAAGTGCTTTATTTTTTATCTTGCACCTCTCTCTCACAACATCACAACAGCATCATGAATGGGCTATGAAACAGGCTAAAGTGCGCTTTGTTTTGCGCCATTCAAGTAGCCTACGAACCAAAATAGGCTATGGAAACTGATAACTATAGCCTACCTACGCAAATAGACCTGATAATGAAGAAAGAAAAAAAAAACGTCCACAGTCCCAGGTTTAAGTTACGTTCTCCGTTCTTGGATTACAAAACCAGCTGTGGAAAAGTCTCTCTCACTCGCAGCGCTTGATGCTGGGATGGAGAGAACATTCCGCGCAATCATTGCCAGGTTGGGAAATGTTTTCGGATGCTCCTTCCACCACAGCAAAACATCGAAAGGATCCCCCTTGGGTGGCTTGAACTCGATGTATGCAGAGACCTCGTCCTCGGGCAGCCCAGTGTCTTCGCTGGAGTCCTCTACGTCTGACAAACAGTCTGTTGAAACCAAACGGACTCTCTTCGCAGCTGGGCTACGGGAAGCATCAACAAAAGTCTCACTGTCGCAGTGGTGGTGACGTGATGGGTCAAATGTCATATCGTTGTTGCGAATGTGTAATGGTAATTTAGACATACAAATATTGCACATATTTTTCATCCGCCTTTTCAGGAGTTAATTATCCGCCCGCATCCCCGCCAATCAACCCGTTTTAGCCACTTTTATGCGGGTACCCGCGGGTACCCACAGGTACCCGACCCGTTGCAGGACTCTGCCTTGGGGTACCGCCCCAGTGACAGCAATTTACCTTTTTTTCTGACAGTGTACAGACTTTAAAGTGAATAAACCCGTCACTGTGAACTTTGCCGTCTCTCTACCGGACAAGCGAAACAAGTTTTATCTCAAGGCTCTCAACACCGCCCACACAGAGAGAGCTCCCGCAGCTGATGCAGAGGAGGCTAGTACGCTTTCAGTTTCTGTCGAAGATGTAACCCGATCCTTCCGACAGGTGAATATCTGCAAGGCTGCGGGTCCGGACGGCATTCCAGGCTGTGTTCTTCGTGCATGTGCAGACCAACAAGCCAGGGTTTTTACAGACATCTTTGCCCATACCAAAGAAAGCTAAAACCACAAGCTTGAATGACTGACGGCTCGTTGCTTTGACAACCATCTTCAGCAAGTGTTTTGAAAGGCTCATCAGAGACTACATCTGCTCTGAGTTGTCTGCCTCACTGGATTCACTACAATTTGCATACGATAGCAACCGTTCCACTGACGATGCTATTGCCTTTTCCCTTCACACTGCTCTCTCCCACCTAAAAAATAAGAACACTTGTGTGATAATGCGGTTATTGGAGTACAGTTCGCCATTCAACGCCATACTGCCTGCCAAACTCTTTACGAAGCTCTAGGCTCTGGGCCTAAACAGATCTCCGTGCAGCTGGATCCTGGACTTCCTGTCAGGCAGATGTCAGGTAATCAGTGTGCAATATCTTCCCTGCTCACGCTCAACACTGGAGCTCCTCAGGGCTGCGCTCTCAGCCCACTCCTGTACATGCACAATGTCATCATCAAATTCGCCGATGACACAGCAGTGGTAGGCCTGATCACTGACAATGATGAGATGGCCTACAGAGAGGAGGTGTGCACTCTGACAAAATGGTGTCAGGAGAACCATCTCACACTCAACATCAAGAAGGTGGATTTTACAAGACATGGGCATAGACAGGACACCTGTGAAACGGGTAAACAGCTTTAAGTTCCTCTGCGTTCACATCACAGATAATCTCACATGGTCTGCTCACACAAATGCAGTGCTGAAGAAAGTCCACGAGACGGCAGGGTGCCCTATTTGTCATTTTAGGTCTCAGAAGGGTACTCGCGAGCGTCCCCTTTGAGGTCGATATGCGCCATTGATGCGCACTTCTGCCGAGCCCGTACTGGTGCAGGTTCCGCAGCAGACTTCTTTTTAGACAGTCAAAGCTGCATTACGTCGTGAACGTCCGAACTCCGTGAGGGTTTAGGGTGCCATTTGGGACAGGGCCGTACACTATATTGCCAAAAGTATTGGGACACCCCTCCAAATCATTGAATTCAGGTGTTCCAATCACTTCCATGGCCACATGTTCAGAACATTTCTTTGAATGGTTATTTCATAATTAGGACACTAGATGGTGCTCTAACGCAGTATGAATACTACTTAGTATACACTTTATGTATTAATGAAATAGACAATTTATTCCCCTTCTTTGTCAACATGGAAGTAAGGTGTTTTCTGTGAATATTCAAAATTTCTGATTTATTACACTCTAAAAAATTATTCAGTGGCTTAGTAAATATCACAGTAATAATTCACTTTATTAACTTAATAAAATCTCTAAATATCTTTTACTTGATGTTTTGAGTTGAACATGCCAAAATAATTGACTAAAAATCCAACAGTTAATTTTGTCATCAAATTTACAGTTATATTTAAGTTTTTTTCACTAAAAGAATTTAGTGTTCGAATAACCAATTATTTATTTAAAATATACTTCATATATTTGTGAAATTTCCATCAAAATATTTGAGAAAGGAGAATTAAATCGATCTGTTTCAAGAACCATAAATATTACTTCATTCAAATCAAGATTATTAATATTTATACTACGGGGCGTTGACTGCTTGAATCTGATTGGCTGATGAACGTTCTAAGGTGTGCAATTATTTTCTGGGAGATGCACAGCGAACGTAGTTCCAGGCAGCGCTTGACCGGATTACAGTTCCATATCACTTCGCATAGTTAACTGTAACAACGGACATTACAGGACTAAAAAACAACATGACAGACGATTTTCCTAAAGTAAATCTTAATATTTACGGTGAATATAAAACGTTCAACAACTGGGCGGCAGCAGTATTAGACAGTCCAGATGAAAACAAACAGACGGAAGCGGACATCAAAGGCAAGCCTTTCTGTCTCATTACTGAAATCACACGCACTACAGTTTGCACTAAAAGGTGTCAGCGCTGCCCTGACGATTTGATCAGTTAGCCTATAAAGTGGAGCAACTTAAAGGCTACACGTGACATTTTTTCACTAGTGAGGTAATAACAGTGCTGTTTAGAGACGCACAGAGGCAGCCTAATTCACACAAGCACTCTCTCTCTCTCTCTCTCTCTCTCTCTCTCTCTCTCTCTCTCTCTCTCTCTCTCTCTCTCTCTCTCTCTAATAACTTTCTAATATCTTTATTAATAACTGCAGTAGAATGCTATCAACGGCTCAAGCCTTCGTTAACAGCTTTAAAATGACGTTTCAGCGTCGTGACCGCATCACCACCTCGGGTGTGCATTATTGTTCTAATAATTGAACGGCCCGTCGTCAATTATTCCTTATTTAACACACACTGAAGAAATTGAGTAACTTTACTCGACTGCACCCCTCCCCCGCCCCTTGACGTGACGACGGCTCGACGGTTGAGTGAGCTCGGGCTGTTTGAATTCTCTTCAGTCTCCAGAGCAGTTCCTTCTTCTCAGCGTTGCAGAATTGGTGCATTTCCTCTGTGAAATTCAGGTTTCTGTGTTTTATTTTATCTATAAAATCATTACTGTGCTTAAAATAATTGTATTTAATGCAAAACAACATACAGGGACGCAATGTGAGTCATCTGTCTTTGGAGCCAAAGCACACAACTTTATTTCTTAAGATAATGAATATAATTCATTTGGATGATAAAATGTTCTTAAAACTGTGCACTGTTTGTTTATTGGCAGGTTATGGTTACGCGTTGCAGCATCTTTGAGCTACGAGTGAAACTCAGGACGGCGGTCTGAAGTTCAAAGTCCACCCGCAGACCGCGAGTCCATCTCGGGCTCGAGAAACGGCGCTGATACGATGGAAATGGGATAACAGACAGGTTGATTACACTTGAATTACTTTTAAATGTTTAATTTTTACTTCTAAAATGTTTGTTACATGAGTTTAAATGTTGCCAATATTGTATACATGTCAAAACTGTAATATATGCTGTATTGCTGTAACGTTACTCATCGACAATAAAGGCCAATGTCATGTATAAGTGTGGTTGTGTGGAGTATTTTCCAAAGGTTTAGAGGAAATTAAAGTTATACTATAAGAGTTAATATTACTCATGAATGAAAACAGTTAATATTACTCATAAATATTGGTTTTTAAATGTTTTTCCTTCAATTTTTTCTACTCAATTTTATTTATAAATGTGCCAAATGTAGTTACTCAGATCTACTTAATTTTTTTACTTACATTTGTTCAACTTATACGGTGTATGTAATTGATTACACTGCTTTAAAATTTGTTTCACTAAAAAAATTGAGTAAATCATAGTAAACGTTTTTAGAGTGTATAGCCACTAAAGGGAATACCACACTTAAAGCTGCACTATGTAACTTTTCCATCCTCTAGAGGTCACCTATTCAAAACAAAGGCCTGGTTTAATGACGCCTAGTTAGAGCGCAGAATCTTGGGACATGTGGTCTTCACCTCACAGCCGGTGGAAAAGAATCGGGATAGGACTCGGGCAGAAATCATGTTCATGGATGATATTATTAACGTTACTGTAGTATGAAGCAGAGCAGGACCGAGTGTTGTGGGAGCTGAGCAAGACTGCAGGATTGTTAATAAGATGAACGGAACACACGCCTCACGAGCAGCAGGACTTTTATTATGGCATAGTCGCCGGTGGGACTTTTATTATGCCACACTCGCCGGCGCCATTTCCGCTTTTCCAGTCATGAGTATGAGGTAACGCAGCTCTGTTCATCATATTAAATACATCTGAGTGTGTTGAAAATTATGTTATGGCGTTACTCTGTGCGTTCGCTCGGTGGCTGCTATATGACACTTGTTGCACTGCCGTAAGAGTAAAGCGTTTCTGCAAAATAAAAGAGGAAACCGAGGGTAATGCAGATATTACGCAATTGACAGGCGACTCCCTCACACGTCCCGGTTCCTTGGTTAAAATAGCAATTTCTCACGATTTACAAATAGTTGGAAACATTTGGGATATTCTAAGTACTCAACTGAACAAAATATATAACACTGGCCTAGCGGTTTTTTGATATTTTACTGAAAAAATGTTACATAGTGCACCTTTAAGATTTATTCTGGGTGGGAATGTGATTCATCCCTCTAGTGGTGTTGTCATTTTATTTCTGAGAGTGTGTAAATATCTGCTTTCTTTGAGTTTCAACACATGTAGAGGCAAAAAGCAATGGAAACTATGCCATATCAAATCGTTGAACTGGCAGGATCTTTGGGATAGAAATGTAGTTCCCTTTCGAACGGTCAGTTCGTACTGCGTCTTAAGACGCCATGGGTAGGTTCTCCTACTCTCGAATATACTGAAGTAATTGTAAAATCACGCAGTGCTACTGCCCAGTCAAAACAGTGTCGAGACATCTCGCACGCTATTGGCTGGCCAGTGGGAACTGCATGAACCAATGGCAGAACAGCGTAATCTGAGCGAACCAAAGGGCACAAAGCCCGCGAAGCTGAGCGCAAGAGCCCGCGAAAGGGGCATATAAAATACGCTGTAACTGTCAAAAACGTCAGATTAATCTCCTTCAGCGACGATCTACGGTCCTCGCTGATAAACTCGAACTACACCACCTTCACCGTGAATTGACGAGCCTGCAGCGGAATAGCGAACTAACCAGCCCGGACGTCCTGCGAGAGTCAGCGGCCTGCTGTATTTTTCAGCGCGCTCAAATCGCCAGCGATCCCGCGAGCTGTCACGCCTTTCCCCTGCGCTCTTTGGTGAAACACTACGGTGTATCCTTTCTGTACAATACTGAGAAAAACATATCACTTGTGTGCAGTACTTACCTGCACTAGGAGGATAACCACGACGGGTGCGTGATCTGTCTGGGCAAGGCCCACGCGGACGCTGCTCTCGCCGGGTCCGGCTGCTCTCACTGCGAGGGTATGCCCATTTCCTCCCTCCGTTCGCGGATAGCGCTCTTTTCAGAGCGCGACCCCGGCCCTCGCGCTCTCCCGTTCCCCTTTCCGCCCGAGCCGCGGCGGGAAAGAACGGCGGAGCCAGAGGGCTGAGTATACCGAGGCTAGCGAGTTCACGTCGGCCCAGTGCCCGCGTGACTCGTCTTCACCTCAGAGAGACGTTTCCCCTGTGACTTTCCCTCGATCGGACCTGCTCCCTCCGCTCAACGCTGAGGGCTTGGTTTCATTCGGCGGCAATGAGGAAGACGAATCCGCACGATTACCAACGTCTCGCTCTTCCTCTTCTCTCACTCGGGCCGCGCTAAGAAGCGCCGCGGACAGAGAATGCCAGAGTGGACGAGCGAACTAATGCCGGAGCTTCCCGCATTACTCGCTCTCAGACTGCTGGAGATATTGAGAGCGCGGCCGTTACAGACTCCGCTTTCTACAGCGGCAGCGCGCGCTCACTATCGAGAGCGTGACTTACGTCATTGCTGTCTAGCGCATAATGGCGGCCAAGCCCTGCGCCTTTTTCACTCTCTATCACTTCTCTCAGTTCTATTCAGACGACTAGAGAGGTTCAACAGTGTAGTAAACGAGCCTGTTATGAAGCACGCCCACACTACAAAACCAAAACACCATCGAGAGCGCGACTTACATCATAGCCACGCCCTCTGCTGTTACGTGCACTTTCGCACACAGGGTCGCTGGTTCGAGCCCAGCTCTCACAGGTTTCTCATGGAGTCTCAATTAAGTGAATGGCGGCCAAGCACTCCACCACTTCTCTCAGTCCCCTATTCAGGCGACTGAAGAGGTTCAACAGTGTAGTAAACGAGCCTGTTATGAAGCACGCCCCCCCTACAAACCAAAACACCGCCGAGAGCGCGACTTACGTCATAGCCACGCCCTCTGCTGTTACGTGCACTTTCGCACACAGGGTTGCTGGTTCGAGCCCCGCTCTCACAGGTTTCTCATTGAGTCTCAATTTAGTGAATGGTGGCCAAGCACTCCACCACTTCTCTCAGTCCCCTATTCAGGCGACTGAAGAGGTTCAACAGTGTAGTAAACGAGCCTGTTATGAAGCACGCACACCCTACATACCAAACACAGTTGAGAGCGCGACTTACGTCATAGCCACGCCCTCTGCTGTTACGGTGCACTTTTGCACACAGGGTTGCCGGTTCGAGCCCCGCTCTCACAGGTTTCTCAGTGAGTCTCAATTTAGTGAATGGTGGCCAAGCACTCCACCACTTCTCTCAGTCCCCTATTCAGGTGAATGGAGAGGTTCACCATTACAGTAAACGAGCCTGTTATAAAACATGCACGCCTGTACACAAAACGTTGTATTAACGGCGATCCTAATAAACAATTAAGAGTTTTTTCCTCTGTTATGACTGCAGGCAGTGTGTCCCCTACATAGGGTGTACCCCTATGCACTGTTAATTCAGCGCTATAGAACCACTCAAAAGTCCTGCTGTGGCTGGATTACCACCACAGACTTCCTTTACATTCTCTCAATCCCCTCAGTTCAGGCGACTGGAGATGTAAATATTGCAGTCAACTAGCCTGTTGTCAAACATGCTCGCCTGTACACCAATGCTGTTTTAACAACGACCTTACTAAAATACGTGCACCTTGCACATAAGCACTGTTCTCACAGATTTTCGCTCTTTAGGGCGCGCCCACTACAAGTGTGCTCCGCTACACATAAGTGCTGTCCGCACAGTGTCACAAACACAAACCAACCGGCGGACATCTGAACAGAGCCCTTATCAAATAGCTTTCAGAATGCTGACAAAACTGAACACAGAAAGCAGCCCTGACAGGCTGATCAGGAAGAGAGGAGGTTTGAGTCCCGCCCAAGCCGGTCCGCCTCCCAAAAGACTCTGAGTCTCCTCACGGCCCGATTTTTGTTCCGGTCAGGGAGAAAAACATACTGTTCTGAATGTTTTTTTTTTTTTTTCATGCAATGATTGTAAACTACGAGTCTGCTTAATGCGTGTTCCCTGCATTTTACCGCCATAAAGGCGAGTCTTTTGAGATTCGCGTTCGACGGGAAGGCTTATCAGTACACAGTCCTGCCATTTGGCCTGTCCCTGGCCCTCCGCACTTTCATGAGGTGCATGGATGCAGCTCTCTCCCCCTTAAGACAAGCGGGAATGCGCATTCTGAACTACCTCGACGACTGGCTCATACTGGCCCAGTCAGAGGAAGAAATAAAATCTCACAAATCTATGCTACTCAGCCATCTAGAATGCCTGGGTCTCAGAATAAATACAGCCAAGAGCTTATTGCTTCCCAGGCAGAGAACCTCCTTCCTGGGAACGATTTTAGACTCAGCCCAAATGAGGGCGTGGCTATTGGACGAACGCGCTCTGACTACACAGCAGCTTGCATGTTCATTCAAAATGGGAACCAACACACCCCTAAAAAATTTCAGAGAATGCTAGGCCTAATGGCAAAAGCTTCTCCAGTACTTCCGCTGGGTATGAAGCACATGCGCCCCCTGCAGTACTGGCTGAAATCACGGGTTCCTTCCCAAGCGTGGCATTCAGGCCAGCTTTGGATCAAAGTGGGCCGCGGCTGTGTCAAAGCCCTGGCCCCGTGGTCACTTGGAAACAGTTTCCAGACGGGTGGTGGTCACCACGGACACCTCCAACTCAGTTTGGGGCGCTCTGTACGAGGGCGAACCGGCCTTCGGCTCATGGTCGAGCACGGAGTCACGGTTGCACATAAACTGCCTAGAAATGCTGGCAGTAGTGCTAGCCCTCAAGACTTTTTTACCACGTCTCTCAGGTCACCATGTTCTAGTCCGCACGGACAACACGACTGTGATCTCCTACATAAACCGCCAAGGCGGGCTCAGGTCGAGATGGCTCAACCAACAGGTCAGACATCTCCTCCTATGGGCAAAAGGCAAATTACATTCACTAAAAAGCAGTGCATGTGCCAGGCAGACTGAACCAGGGAGCAGACATGCTCTCCAGGGGCCTTGTGTCCCCGGGGGAATGGGCCATCCATTCCTAAATGGTTCAAATGATATGGAGTGTTTTTGGGAGGGCAGAGGTCGACCTCTTCGCCTCCGAAGACAACTGTCATTGCCCAATCTATTTTTCAAAGAACAAGGATGCGCTGGCCCACAAATGGCCCAGCTGCATACTTTATGCTTTTCCACCAGTACCGCTCATTCCCCAAATTTTAAAAAGGATCAGGGAATGAGAGCACACATTCCTGCTAGTGGCTCCACTCTGGCGAACCCACATCAGGTTTCCCGAGTTGATTCAGTTACTATCAGCAGCCCCATGGCCAGTTCCCCTAAGGAAAGATCTCCTTTCTGAGGCGAACGGGACAATCCGGCACCCCCACCCCAAAATTGTGGGCGTTACATGTTTGGCAACTCAAGGGGGGCTCAAGAACCTCCCAGTGAGTGTCTTGAGCACCGTCAGTGAAGCTAGAGCTCCGTCTACTAGACGTCTCTATGCCCTTAAATGGTCAGTGTTCTCTGACTGGTGTTCAGTCAGGAACTATAACCCAGTGTCATGCGAGATATCACAATTCTTGTTTTTCTATAAGAGATGTTGGATGCAGGACACACTCCATCCACACTCAAAGTCTACACGGCAGCTATCGCCGCATCTCATACGCCTATAGCTGGCCAATCAGTACGCAGACACACCATGGTCATAAAATTCTTAAAAGGAGCCAGGAGGCTTAACCCCCTTCTCCCTCCTACGGTGCCATCCTGGGACCTTCATTAGTCCTAAGAGCACTAAAAAGACCTCCCTTCGAGCCGCTGCAGACGGCTGAATTAAAGCCACTTTCGCTGAAAACTGCCCTGCTACTAGCACTGGCATCTGTTAAGCGTGTCAGTGACATTCAAGCGTTATCTGTGAACGCATCATGTTTAGATTTGGCCCAGGTGATTCTAAAGTCATCCTCAAACCAGGGCATGGTTATGTACCTAAAGTGCTTTCAACACCGTTCAAAGCACAGGTAATCACTCTCTCTGCCCTCCCCACTTCGGAGGATGAGAGACAGTTACACCTGCTCGGCCCTGTTAGGTCGCTTAGAGCATATATTGAGCGGTCCTCCCACTTTAGACAGTCGGAGCAGCTCTTTGTAAGTTTTGGTGACCGAACTAAGGAACTTCCGGTCACCAAACAAAACCTAGCCAGATGGCTAGTGGACGCGATAGCGTTAGCATATGACACTATGGGCCTCCAATGCCCCATAGGTGTCAAAGCTCACTCCACCAGAGGCATGGCCTCCTCTTGGGCGTGGTCTAGTGGAGTTTTCTATGGGTGACATTTGTAGATCGGCAGGTTGGTCCTCACCATCTACTTTAACCAGATTCTTCAGTCTGGATGTCCCTGCACTGCAGGCACAAGTCCTCGCTGTATAAAAATACTAAGACGGCCTAACGAATATCAGACGGCCTTGTAAGCCCGTCCCCGTCATAAGTTGGCATTGGGGCCTTCATATGCTTCAATGCTTACACATTCCTTATAGTTACCGGCCTCTATGAGCCCAGTAGTATAAGACGTGTGTACATATATATTATTAATATAAATGATGTGTCAGTAACTCTAGTCTTGAGCCCTTTCTAATAAGTGTTCAAACTTGAGGGAGTACATGTCACTGCGCTTATCATAGCACGGCGGGATTTTACAGGTTCCCATGGCGTCTTAAGACGCAGTACGAACTGACCGTTCGAAAGGGAACGTACTCGGTTACTTAACGTAACCTCGGTTCCCTGAGATAAGGGAAGGAGTACTGCGTAGACGGCCGTGCTATGGCGCTGACTCGGGTGATCGTCGCTTCAGTCGATTTAACCTGACGTTTTTGACAGTTACAGCGTATTTTATATGCCCCTTTCGCGGGCTCTTGCGCTCAGCTTCGCGGGCTTTGTGCCCTTTGGTTCGCTCAGATTACGCTGTTCTGCCATTGGTTCATGCAGTTCCCACTGGCCAGCCAATAGCGTGCGAGATGTCTCAACACTGTTTTGACTGGGCAGTAGCACTGCGTGATTTTACAATTACTTCAGTATATTCGAGAGTAGGAGAACCTACCCATGGCGTCTTAAGACGCAGTACTCCTTCCCTTATCTCAGGGAACCGAGGTTACGTTAAGTAACCGAGTACGTTAGGGAGGTTGTTTACAATACAGAAGCACTATGGGAACACGTGATGTAGGCTTTAATGCAGGATATTATGTTTAAAGTTGTTCATTGTCCACAACACAAAGTAAGAGCTACGACTACTGTTATGCTCTTAATTTTATAAAAAAATATGTTTTTGTGAACATCTCCCTGGATGAAGTGCTTGCTGTTTAATAATCATTTGAAACTTAGCAAACTGGCAGCTCCAGTCAATTAGAAAGGAATTAATACTATGATAAGCTGTAGCCACATTGAATCAGCGGTTTGGAAAAGCTGCGGGTGCCATCTTGTGGTCAGACGTGTGTTTCAATCAACGCTCAACTCTCAGAGTGCATTGTGGGTATTCCCTAGCCATTGAGATCATAGATATATAGGCCCTGTCCCAAATGGCACAATTCATATGCACTTTCCGTCTTGTGGACTTACAATGGCCACTGCGTGCGCGTGTCCGTTAAGTCCACAAGACCGTAGGTTGTCCCAGTTGTCATTTTAGGTCTCAGAAGTGTGCTTGCAAGGGCCCCCTTTGCGGTCGATATGCGCCCTCGATGCGCACTTCTGTCGAGCCCGCAAGTTCGGCAGTCAAAGTAGCATTAGGCTACGTCACAAAAGTGCGGACTCAGAGGAAGACCATTGCTGCGTTCCAGTTGTTTTTTATTATGCCCTTCACACGCTAACTTCCCTCCATCTCGTTCACTCAGATGTGCGTCATTGCTTATGTTGAATGAGTGTCCACTACTGGCGGAACCTTTGCAATGGACTGAACTGGAACGTCCTAAGCCTTTGATCACTTGGAATCCAGTATGGAGTTGATTTATTATTTATTTTTTTCCTTTACGAAATTGTTTAATGCGGCATTCTCTGTGTATATATAGGTGTGTTTGGGTTGTTTTAAATGTTAAAAAAAAAATTGCAGAAAAAAGGGAGGGTCTGTCCATATAAACTTCCCTAGTAGTGGAATGCACTTCAAAATGGTGGCAGGGATTCCCCCGATGGGAAATGTTTAGGGAAATTTGCAAGTGCGTGTCTAAAAGTGGAGTGGAACACAGCACGTGATTGTTTAGGGTGCCATTTGGGATACAGCCATTGTAGGATTGAATGAGTGCACTCAATAATATGGACTGCCGCATGAGTTGTAAATCTGACTTCATGTCACTTTTCTTAAAAGTTGAAAAAAGAAGAAAAAAAGAGGTTCTTACTTATCAGTGTGTAAACCGTCCTACAGTTTTAGACCTGTGCTCCAGACACAAATGATTCCTAAAATAATGTGTGTTGTTGTTGCTGAGGAGATGCAGTTATTTAGCGATCACACTTGAATGAAGACGATGAATCAGGTGAAAAGTCCTTCAGATGCACATTGGAGGAGGAACCCAACCCATACAAACCACAAGATCACAGAGATGGGCTCTTTTGACTAAAAGACCAACCACTCAGAGCACTCTAGGTAGCCTACTAAACAGGTACTAAAATACACCAGGACAACATACTAACTACATATTTGCTAATTAGGGATATTCATTTATCAAAAAAAGAAAAGAAAAAAGAAGTGGTTTGTAATGTTTGTAGGATCAACTCTTCTTTATTCCACACCCGTGTTTTGTTTCCTGATTCGTCATCATCATCCTAGAACTGGAACTGGAACTGGAGCCGGAGCGGATATCTTGAGCAGTCCTCATATATTTGTGTCTGGACCACTATCAAGGGAACTTAAGGTGAGATTTTCTATCTGATTATAATCTTGATCTCACACTCTAAAGTTCAACCTTTATGTTTTACCTATGGACAGGAGTTATGCTACTGATAAAAAAAATATTAAGTATCAGCTAAATAGCAACTAGATCTCCTCAAAACTGATGAAAATAAAAATATTAACAACTCTGTAAGTATGTATCTGTAAGTCATACATTGCATTTATTCCTAAAATTACCCAGACACTGGCAAAAAAATGATGATATGACCTTTATAAGAAAAGAAAAAGGTATCAAGAATAGTTCTGCTTAGAAAGAACTCTTGCTAGATCTGGAAATAACTAAAGTACACTCTCAGAAATAAAGGTACAAGCTGTCACTGGGGCGCAGGGCCATAACCACCATAGACATTGAGGGGGACAAGTCCCCACCAATAATTGGAAATGGCCAAAATTATTTTAGTTTGTAAAGTTTTAAATATGGATATTTTTCTTACACAAGCATATCGATTAGGCCTTTATTAACCCCCCGGAGCCGTGCGGATATCTTTTAGGAATCAGATTCAATCAGAAGGCGGGGCTTAAAGTGTGAATTCCAACACAACACTTTTAATTTTTACAGTGAAAGTGTGCATGCCTGATCAGATATAAGTAGATAAACATGTAATATTTGACAACTGTTTTACAATGGATACCCACAGTCACATAGTGATGCAAACTAGACGCAGGATCCTGCACCTTTGCCCCCAGGTCCTGGCTGTTGGAGACCAGTTTCCGGGCCCTTGGAAACACGGGTGGCCAGGCGGGGAGGCGACCCTTGGAGAGGCATGTGGAGAGTACTGGCTTGGGGTGAACTGGAGCGATCACATGCTTCCGGATAGGAACTGAATGACGATGTTCCTTAGCTATATCAACAAGGAAATCAGAACCAGTCAAATTGAGGACATAGTTAATAAAGTCCGCCACGGACCTATAACTATTGCCAGGAGACAGGAAAAAGATCATCATCACCCAGTCCCATCCGGAAGCAGGCATTAATCATAGTATCACCCAGCTCACCAGATGGAAAGATGCAGGAACTCCTCCACATACTCCTCCAAAGGCCTTCCATCCTGCTGAATGTTAAGAAGTAAGTCTTCAGCCCAGTCCTGAATTTCTGCAGTGTTTGAATTAGGAGGCACTGAGACCACCGTCCCTGGCAGTGCTGATAAATTCATCCCGCTGCAGTTTGTTAAGGTCTTGCTTTCTGTCACGGTGGTTGTGGCTTTTAAAAAGCGCATGACCCTAAATAAGTTACAAAGGTACCGCCAAAGTGACAGCATTTGTACCTTTTTTTCTGAGAGTGAAGCACTGCTTAACTGCAAGCAGGGCCGTTGGTATTACTGGTATTAATTAACAAATACATACATACCAAATTATATTTGTATATATTTGTTAATAAGGATTCAAATGAATAGCCAGATGCCTGTATAGCCCTAGGCCTATAATATATAGCCTATATTTGTGCAGTCCCTAGTTGCTAAGAAATTGTTCTCAGACATAACTACATAATTATTATGTGTTATTAGTACATTTCACATGAAAGTAATAAGAATAAATACTGATTCAGTGTGGTTTTTGTTACTCATTGATGCGTGCCCTCTGTGTGTACGACTAGAACTGAATGAATCGATTCAGCATTCAACACCATCCGTAAAGATACGTTAAATTCGTCAACGTGATTTAATAAAGGATGTATTCATGTTGTGAATTTGCACATTTTATTATACCATTTTTAAATTGGCCGCTAAAGTTTTATATGGGACAATTACAAAACGGATACTTTTAACAATGCATTGGCGCAAAAACCTTTTGGAGGTGCAATTAAGAGAAGAAAGCTTTATAGAGTCAAAATATAACTGATAATCATGAAATGCTGAAGTAAGTGTGCAGTTATATTTTGCCTCTAACATACACACCGAGCAATGCTATCTGCCCATTCACAGCGTGATTTCTAGACTGCCACAAATACTGCCCTAACAAAATACAGATTTGTACCTGTTATTTTAATTGGCCTTGAATTTAGCTTTATTTTATGGTTAAAAAAAGTGTTACCTTGCCAAAGCATTGACCGAGTTCATTGATCTAATGGTGTTGTTGAGGCTCCAAACGCGAACTTTTTTGACAGTAGCCTACTCTGATCTGATGACATATAGGAATCGTCAGATTGACAGTTCTCTGATCCAGTGTGGGAACTAGTGGGGGTGGCAATAACATTTTAGGGTGGACGTGACAACCTTTACACACAAACATCTAGTGCCAGATATGCGCTTATCGGCGCCCCCCTACTGATGGCGCCCTAGGCGACCGCCTAGTTTGCCTATGCCTAAAAACGGCCCTGACTGCAAGATCACTGCATGAGTAGATCATTATGCACACAAATATTTGATATTTTAATTTTTCACAGTAATATTACTTTTTTTGTCAAACATCAGTGCTGTGTTCAGTATTCTGTAAAGCAGGTCTTCTGTAGAGCAGAAGTCAGCAGTTTCATGTGAGCCGGAATGGAAAAAGTCCTTCAACCGCACTCTATTCACAGATTAACACCTCAAACAGAAACGATCAGAAAACTGACATCAAACACAAATATCCAGCAGTAGACACATTCTCATGAACAAGCTGTTCGTCCACCCAGCAGATCAAACCACATTTGTGTGCAGATGTGAATATATCAGACCACAGCAGAGTGCATCTACATTTTGCACCATGTACACATATGTAGAGTCAAAAATGAAAATGCTCCAATGGGTCATACAATTCAATTTGCTAAAGAGGCAAGTTTGTTTGAAGTTTTTGGAGACCACTTCATTTCATCTTAAATATTTATACTTTAAATCCTAAACTTTGACCCTGCTAGTATTTCCTGATACAATAGACTGAAAAAGACTGAAGGTCAACTATCTTCTCATTGTGATAGGTGCATAATCCACATGATCCTCCTCTTTTACTTTCTGTAAAAAACACAAAACAAGATATAGTTACTGAATAGCTTTTTCGAATAACATTTATCAGCACTGCATGCAAACTTAAGCATCTTGAGGAAATTACATCAAACAACATCTTGTTCTCAAACAGTTTTGCTAACATGTTCACCTGATACAAGAAAGTTCAACAGACATCATTTGTTTAAATCGGCTTGTTTTAGTCTCGGTTACGTATGGTAACCCTCGTTCCCTGAAGGAGGAAACGGAGATGTACGTGATCCCATTTCGTCGGATCATCTCTGACGTACGTCGAGAGTGACTGACTGAAAGGGAACCACTCATTTCTTTTCGTCAATGTAATCACATTCATTGAAAACTATGATTATAGATCCTTTATAGAAATGCTGCAGTTTCTCAGTTACTTTAAAAATGTATTCCATTTCAAATGTCTAATTGCTTGCTAAAATGTACTCTGTGATGTGATGCACAATAGGAAAATACCAAGTGTTCCTTGCATTGATAATCTTATGGCTTTTATTAAACATCTAATATTGTGCTGTTGTGTGTGTGATGGATCATTATACAGAAACACAACTGCACATCTAACTCACTGCTGAAATGACACACAGACACGCAACGCACATTAATAATAAATTATCTTACCGATTTATGTGCGTTTCTTTTGTAGAACGTTGGATCAGCGTAAGTGATCTCGTCTCCACCCATTTCAACTGCTTCTATGATAATATTCAATATGTAGATTATTATTCACAACATATGTCTTATTATTATTATGGCTGCCAATGTAAAAGCATAAATGCACACATTTCATTAAAAGTTAAACACTGCAGTTTTTAAAATGTACAATATAATTTGACAATAAGTCTATAACTATTTCACATGCAAAAAGTTACAAACAGAGTGGGCCCTATTATACAAAGCAAAATATTATATAGAAAGCGACTGCGCCATTGACCAACTGAAACCTGGTCTAAAGTCAGTATTGTTTTGCCACATTAGTAATGTGCGCCGATAGGCGGGTACACAATGGGTTACACACACCTATCCACTCGCAAATTCCATCATGTACACAGCGAATCTGCCATAGTGCAAGCGCAACTCGTTTTTAAAGGGAATGGGAGACTCTGATTGGTTCATTGCATGTTATGCCTAAAACACACCCATGCCTCATTAAAGGGTAACTTCAGTGATTTAGCATTTGGCTTTGTATCAGTAGAAACCCGGTAGTATATTCAAATTATGGTACTTTCCCCTCTCATATCCCCCTGAAACGAGAGAATTATGCATGTTATTTCTGGAAAAAATCCTCTGATAAAGCAAATATCGTCATTTTGCGTCATCTGAGGATTTTTTGGCCAGAGGCTAAAGACTACAGCCACTAGATGGAGCTGTTCCGCATGTTATCAACCCGCCCATAGGGGAGAGATCTCACGCACAGAATGTAAGACACAGACGGCCGCGCGGACAATCATAACAGAGCGCGGTGCAGAGTAAAGTGAGTGTTTCAACTTTTCAATGAATTCCTGTGATAGTTTAGCTTCCATATGCGATCTGAAAACGTGCCAGACTGGCGCTTAACGTTACCTCAGCTCTGCTCAGCTCTTCGCTGAATGAAATCTGACACTGCTGCCTCTGTGCCGTGACTTTCGTTCGGCTCACTCACACTTTATTGAAAAGACACGTTCAGTTTTTAATTGTAGTGTTTATTCTCTAACTGAACGAAATTATTGTATTACTATGAAGATCAAAACGACGACGGAGTGGCTTTGTAGGGCAGCGAAGCAAGTGCATTCTGGGAGTTGTTGTCTTTCATCCACATGAGACAAAAATACATTTTCTGTCTTTTCTCAGTCTAGAAGGCACCAAATTAAAAAATAATTCCACATTTCTACTACATAAATGACCCAGTTTAAAGACAAAGCTTAATGCTAAATCACTGAAGTAACCCTTTAAGAGGCTAGGGGCAACCCTTTTAGACCATGCGCCTGGCACACCAAACCTTTTAGGGGCGGCAGTGGCTCAGTGGTTCATGTAGGTTGTCTACAAACCGGAAGGTTGGTGGTTCGATCCCCGGTTCCACCTGACCAAGTGTCGAGGTGTCCATGAGCAAGACACCTAACCCCAGCTGCTCCCGACGAGCTGGATGGCGCCTTGCATGGTTGACACCGCCGTCGGTGTGTGAATGGGTGAATGTGAGGCAATGTGTAAAGCGCTTTGGATGGCCATTGGTCTGTTAAAAGCACTATATAAATGCAGTCCATTTACCAAATGCAGTCCATTTTGTCCGTCATTAGCAAAAGTACATTTTGACATAAGTGCACCTGCGCCATGCGCTTCAGACCATGCGCTCAGATCGTTAAAGGAACACGCTGACTTTTTATGACTTTAGCTTATTCACCGTATCCCCCAGAGTTAGATAAGTCCATCCATACCATTCTCATCTCCATGCGTGCCATAACTCTGTCTGACGCACCCACCGCTAGCCTAGCTTAGCACAAAGACTGGAGGTAAACGGCTCCATCTAGCCTACTGCTCAATAAGTGACAAAATAATGCTAACATTTTCCTGTTTACATGTTGTGATGTGTATAGTTACATTGTGTACTAAGACCAACGGGAAATGAAAAGTTGTGATTTTCTAGACCGATATGACTAGGAACTATACTCTCATTTCTGCATAGTAATCAAGGAACTTTGCTGCAGTACCATGATGGCAGCGGTGCAATGATATTACGCAGCGCTCTCTGTGCAAGCAGGTTGTCACGTTGGTTATGTTGACAGAAGATAGCCTATTTTCAGGTGCTATGTAATATTGCGCCACTGCACCCATGGTATGGCACAAAGTTCCTTGATTATTACGCATGAATGAGAGAATAGTTCCTAGCCATATCGATGTCGTCTCAAACTAGTGCAGGACATCAACGTCATCATTCTCAGTCGCTCCCTCTGTTCGCTGATTGGACCGGTTAAACAACAGAGAACAAACAAACCGTAGTCCCAGATGGAGTACTGAAGGAAAATGAAAATTGAGCGGAAGTACGTAGGAGGGCGGAGCCAGGCTAGTCCAATCCTGCTCCTGGAGGGCCACTGTCCTGCAGAGTTTAGCTCCAACCCCAATGAAACACACCTGAAGCTGCTGATCAAGGTCTCACTAGGCATACTAGAAACTTCCAGGCAGGTGTGTTGAGGCAAGTTGGAACTAAACTCTACAGGACAGCGGCCCTCCAGAACCGAGTTTGGACACCCCTTTTCTAATAGAAGAGTAATTTGTAAAAATTGTCAAACACTTAAACTACACATATTATTTTGTTTTCTCTTTATATATTAAGAGGGTTATAACTACAAACTATTAATTTTTAAAAGATATTCAGGGCTATCAATTGTCTATAAATATTTCAAGTGAGTATACAGTTTTGTTTATTATGATACATGTTTAAAATCTGGATGTAACACTTGCCTTCTCTGTCAATTTTTCTACATTTCCTGCAGATGCAGAAGATCCCAAATCCTGCTACAATCAACAGAGATCCAGCAGAGATCAACACTATCAGAGAGACTGAGACTGGAGGAGGAGAAGGAGAGGAAAAGAGAGACAGTCATTAATGTGAGTGATTGACTCAGTCCAATCTTCAATAGAAGACCAGCTCAGCTAGATCAGCTCAATGAATAAACCACAGCCGTACCTGCACATGTGTGGCAGAGTTGAGTGATGTTGGGATGTCTGGTCTGGTTGCTGATGGGATTGTTGAGCACACAGCTGTAGGTGTTTTTATCCTGATATTCCACCTCCAGAGGTAGAGAGAGACTGATGCTGAGATCAGACACACTGATGATGGACAATAAACTGTTTCCTTTGTACCAGGAGAGAGTCACATGACCCACATTCAACACTGAACACACCAGTGAACAATTTGAGGATGACGATGATGATGATGATGATGATGATGATGATGATGATGATGATGATGATGATGATGATGATGATGATGATGAAGAGCAGTCTCTGATGATGACGGGAACAGGCAGACGAGCTGGAAAACATAAGATAATAAACAGAAATAGGGATAAATCTCACTCACTCTTATTTTGGCTGTAGTGTGTTGACGGTCAGTGAGTGTTTCTCAAATTATAAAATGATGAAACATTTCAGTTTATAAATATTTAAAGGAGTACTCCAGGTTCATTTGAAGTTAAGCTCAATCTAATGCACTTTTGACAATCTTGATTGAATAACCTGAAAAACAAATATCTGTGTTACAGTGAGGCGCTTAATGGTATGAAAGATTGTTTCCACCACAGAATAAAAACGTGTAAATGACAATTGCGACTTTTTATCTCACAATTCTGACCTTTTCGTGCAATTTTGAGTTCATATCTTGCAGTTCTAAGAAGAAAAAAAAAGGAATTGTGTGATAAAAAGTGGCAATTACCTTTCCATAGAATGGGTCCGATCTGTGAATGTTAAAATACTCAGTGTTTCAATACAGCCACAAGATGTGAACAATATGTCTGTTACCATGATTTTAGTGTGGACAACCCTGTATTAACCCTTTCTGAAGTTATATCCAATTTAAAACCTCTTTGCCATGACGATACACCATAAACCGTAAAATTACTGTAAAAATGCTGAAGTGCTTCTGAAGTTTCCTTTATTTTGTCTGTTTGACATCCAATTTAAGTGCCTCACCGTAACCTCCAAATTAGGGATGAGTCTAAATTATGATTTTTTTTTGTTGGGGTGATTGACACAATGCCACTGTAGTAAAGTTTGATCGTCTGGGAAGAAGGAGGCGGGAACCGGCGAACATTTAACAAACTTTTAATGAAATAAACACAAAATAAAATGGCGGCGGCAGCCCCAAATGCTGTAGATTGAGCTTAACTTGTAAAATACGTGAAGGATGAGACAAAAGATCTCTACTCACCATAGACAGAAACGCTGAATGTTTTTGTTGTCAGTTTCACTCCATTTATGTCAAGTTGATAAACTCCAGCATGTTTAGCTATGATGTTTGTGATGGTCAGAGATCCAGTTTGATTGTCCAGCTTCAGTCTGTCTCTGAATCTCCCATCAGGAACATCATCATAAGTGGAGAAGATTCGGTTCTCAATGCTGATTTTAGCTATGCGAGACTTTTCAGCTCCAAATTTCCACATTATGTCGTCTTCTACACGTATTTTAGTAACATCAGAGTTTAGAGTGACAGAATCTCCCTCCAGCACTGACACCGACTTCACTTCATTTGTTTCATCAGCAAACACACCTGTAAACATGAGAAAAAGAACAGATTAAGACTACTGTTGATTGTCTGAGATCAGTTTGTAACCTTTAACAGCCACAAAGACACGAAACAAAATGAAAAGTCACAGACATGAACAGACAGATGTGAGTGAATCAATAATGTGATCTTTATTTAAAAGTTTAATCATATATGGATCTATTCAATACATTATTTTTGAATTCCCATTACATTTATAGTTGTTTATGATTACTGCAGAATCATTTAAAATGAATGTAATCATTTAAAATTACATAAATATGTTTATAACTTACCGATCAGACGCCAGCAGCTCAAACAGAACAAAACAAGTGTATGAAACATTTTCAGCTGTAGTTCAGTGAAACATCTGATATATAATAAGACTATCAATGAAACTGATCTAAACAAACGCAACAGAAGTGCTGTGACATGTGAATCCTCCCCCGACAGAGTCTGACCCTCCTAATGCACACGCACACATGTATGCAAATGTTATACATAAATACATAATATAAAAAATGCTTTTCAAAGGAAAATAACTCTAGTGATTTTAAGAGAGTAACTCTAGTGATTTAAAAATTGTTGTGTATATTTAGTCAGTTTTCAATTACAAGGTATGAGGAAAGTTCAAAGTTAAACATTTCACAGTACCAGTCTCACTGACGTTCATCATCAGAGTCAAACTGAAACCTGCTGCGGTTATTCTTATTTTAAAAATACCTGGTTTGATCAGTTGGGTGGACACACATCTTGTAGATGAGAGTGGCTATTGAGAGCATGTGTGTTTAGTTTGTAGGTGAAGAGTTTCTTCCTGTCCTGCTTCTATATGAACAGCTTTGAACTTTAATCTACAGAAACATGCATTTGACACAGAGACAGAATATTTAACACTCACATTCACAAGTTTAGTCTGTAAAAGTTAGGTATTTTTGATTTTTGATATATTTTATCAACCTAGTGAAAAGCACTTTCACGTTCTAAAGGTTGTACTCTCAGTCCTTAGCAACATGAACCCAGTGTGTTAATGTAACACAGGTCTTTGTTCAGGGTGTAACATCTGTTCTGTGTTTTGCACTTTTGGAACTTTTAACTTTTAATTATTTGTGCCTAGGTTCTGTGTTCTTTTCTATGTCCTGTTCCTGTTGAGTTTTGTAGTTCTTTGTAGTTTTTCACGATGATTAGTTTTCCCAGGTGTTTTCCATTTACCACTCCCCTTGTTATCTTGTTAACCTTGTTCCCCTTGTGTGTATATACAGTATATACCCCAGTGCTTCAGTTGTACTCTATCGGTCGTTGTTTAATGTCACACAGGTTTGCTCTGTTCCCCGTGTTTTTTGTGTTTTCTCTGTTACTTTGTTCCAGATTTTTGATCTTTATTGTTATTAAATTCTCCCCTGCATTTGGATCCTCTCTCTCTGCCTGCTGTCTTTGATTTTCCTTTGTATTCTGTGACACAGGGAAGAAGGAGGTGGGAACCGGCGAACGTTCAACAAACTTTAAAGCAGCACTAGGTAACTTTTGCTCTCGGGCTCCCCCTACAGTTGGGAAACAGTATTGTCCTCTACTACTGTCAAACTGTCATCCTACATCAGGGGATGCATCGCACCTGCATTTGTTGACATGATAACTATGATAGCCCTGAACACTGCAGGAGTTCACATGCAGGTGTTCTGCTTGCGTCGCGTGTGAAATGTCTTCATCCCAGGTACAGTGGCATATGTTTCAGCATGTCATATGAATATAATTTCATGGGTTTTATTTTTTTTTTTTCAAACGCCAAATGATCGCGGTGCTCACGTTTACAAGCCAGCGTCATTATAGTAGTCTAGTCTATTGGTTACCGTTTTACAGAATCTATATGATACTTCAATTCAATGTTTGAGTGGTAGGTAATAACCATATATCGTCAATATAATATCAAGCTACCATAGATGAATCTTCAAATTTGAAAAATCGATTTGCATTATAGCTTGAGGCAAGACAAATAAACAAATATCACAGACATGTTAGGTATCCTAAAATATGATTTTGTATGTCATATGTATTTACTTGCAAGAATGTAGCCCCTACCAAACTTGTACACGCCGTTTAGACATAGGCTTACATAGGCTAACCCTAATAGTGATGTCCGGTTCGCGAACGAATTGTTCTTTTGAACCGGTTCCTCTTAGTGAACCGGTCGAACCAGTTCACCAAATCGGACTGAATCGTTCTAAACAGTTCGCATCTCTAGTAAGCACTAATCCACAAATTTATAAAGTGAATCACTTTTTGACGTGTCCGACTGTCCCTCTGACTCGAAATAAACCAACATCCTGGAGTTATTCAGTTACTCCAACAGTACACTTAACCTACTGTAGAGAGAACTGATGATGACGAGCACGTCAGCGAGCAGAAGCTGATGATACTGAGCATGCGTGCAGCGCAGGAACGAGCGTAGCCTACACGGCCTGTCACAGTTCTCGTTCTTGAGTTAAGAATCGGTTGCAGCGGTTTTCGGATCACCAGTACACTGAATCGAGAACGTACGCGGACCGGTCTGTAGGGTTGTGGGCGTGATGGTGGAAGTGACGTATATGCCGTAAAGCCGTCGAATTTTGTAGTTCTTTTTTTTCTCGGGTTACTACCTGAAACCCGAAGTTTAAAAGTACGATTAAAAACGATACAGACCGTCAGGCTATGGCAGACGTGAAATATATTAAAAAATATATTATGAAGGTTGAAAAGTTACCTAGTGCTGCTTTAATCAAAACTGAAAGTAAAGAAGGCAGCCCCTGAGGGACGACTGCCGCACACACACACGTAATAAAACATAAACAAAACACAGCGTAAAAGTCCAGGCCTGGTCCTCTCTCGTCCTTCACTGTCATTGCTCCTCCTTTTATGCTTCTGTAGCTCCTCCATGAGAGATCCGGAGGCCTCGTTCTGTCTCTCACGGCTCTCGCCCGCCCTGCTTGTCACACTTATCAACTGTAATTTTAATAGCTTTTTATTTAATATAGCCTAATTATATGGTGGAGCTGGAGTTAATTCCTGGTCATGCTCTAGTTAGTTTGCATAATAGCCTACTAATGTATACTATACTATCATCCATCTCAGACACACCATTTTCACTTGCTGGACGATAAACAGGTGAAAAAAAAACTTGCATTGAAGGAGGGACCCTAGCCATATAAGCCGCGTTTCCACCGCAGGAACTTTCCCCAGGAACTAGGAACTTTGGGGTGGTACTCAGTGTGTTTCGACCGCAGGAACCAGCGTCTAAATGAAGTTCCGGGTAAATATTTCCCCCTCCGAGCGGCCCTGCTCCCGAGGTGGTACTTTTTCAAAGTTCGGGAACTTTCGGGGGTGGGACTTGGGCGCTGAACATGCTGATTGGTTGAGCTCACGCAGCATTTTATTTCAACCGGCATTTTTAAAAGTCTTTTGCGAGGATTGTTCAGCGTTCAGTAAATAAAATATCAGTCTTGCTCTTTTTGTCTGATGGCGCGCGTTCGTCTCAGCCATTGCACGGTCAATGTCCGTAATAGCTGATGATAACATTGTCATATTTTAAATCTAGCTTTAAGAGCTTTCAGAATACGCTTTAGTATCAATGCTCGTCTCTTTTCCGCCATTTTGTTAATGACCTCTTTAGTAAACTAACACATAACCAGCAAAAGCAGCGCTGCTTGCATCTCCTCCACTTGTTATTGTTGCAGACAGTGTCGCACTAAGACTAAGACTAAATGAAAAATAGGTGACAAAATTAACACTACTGTTCATTATGTTGTTTTTTTGTGTTTTTTTTTTTTTGGCATGTTTGCACAAAGCTTACAGTCAAAAATAAGAACTTTGTAATTTATAATTTCATTTCCATGTTAAGTTATCTTAAATATGTAAGTACACTCAAAAGGATTTTATGATGCTGTTCACTTTATTTAAGCAGTTAATCTTGATTTAACACCATTATATCAGGTTTCTGGTTCAAATGTGATTGCTTCATGTTACATTGACTTGAAACTGTTACTCTTTGACACAACTTTTAGAAATAACATGTTTCAATCAAATGACCCAATCAAACAGGACTTTCACTCCCCATCACACTTTGCAAAGGGGTTGAATTCAGAGAGTAAATGTTTAAATAAAGTGCTATTTATGTATTTTATGCATCGGCCAAGTAACATTTTTAAACATTAACCTGTTTCCACCCTCATTGAACTCAATCACTCATGATGAACTGTTGCTCTGTATTTAGTGATGCAACACAGTTTTAGACTTCAGTGCCAGGGGTTTTCAGTACTTAAAGTACACACACACACACACACACACACACACACACACACACACACACACACACACACACTTTAAGTACTGAAAACCCCTGGCACTGAAGTCTAAAACTGTGTTGCATCACTAAATACACACACACACACACACACACACTCTCACACACACACACACACACACACACACGCGCGTGATTTAGGATTGATGACTGTCTTCACATCTTAAGATACCGTGGTAGCTTGTGCCTTTTTTCTGTGATGGTCAATTGAAGCACAGCTCTAATTCTCTAAATCTTAGCAGTCCCTAATTAGTAGTTATTTTAAAATTAAGGTTTTAAACTAATTTACACTCCAATTAATCATAAATCCTATAACGGACTCAATAATTGTTTATTTATTCATTATTATTATTATTATTATTATTATTATACCCCTTTTTTTATATTGGGCTTGCATCCACAATCAGTTCATTACATACAGAGCTTGCAGAGAGAGACTATCAATCAACCAGTGATATACTGTACTGTGATAGATTTTTATAATTAATACCATCACAAGAGTCAACACCAGATCGTACACCTTTGAGGGCTGTGTACAACTGGCTGATCTGGAGAACATAGACTGAACACCGTACCGTCTCTGAAGTATGTTTTTTTCCAAAGCAAACTTTGGGAGTCGGATCTCTGCAAACCTGTCAAAGGGGGAAAGAAAATCAATGTTTTAGACAGTGTGAAATGTCACTTTCTCTCCATTTTATTGGCATGTTTACAAATTCAGAATGACGCTTGTTGTTTAGGGCTGCAGTTGGCCACAAACTGAATGTCTGGCTTAAATCTCCCAAGATCTCAGCAGAGAAAAAATTAAACAACTCGACAAACAGCATTACCATTACGTTATTCATTTTGTAGTATTCATAATAATAGCCATGTGATTCTACAGCACAAGATCCGGGACGGTTGTGGTAATATAATTGTCACATCTGTTCTGTGTTTTGCACTTTTGGGACTTTTATGTTGAAGTTTATTTGTGACTAGGTTCTGTGTTCTTTTCTGTGTCCTGTTCCTGTGGAGTTTTGTAGTTCTTTGTAGTTTTTTCCATATCGATTCGTTTTTCCAGTTCTCTGTGGTGTGGTGTGGTTTGGTTTGGTTTGGTTCTGGAGTCCTTTTTTTGATCGTTTATTTTTTCTCAGTGTTATTGTGTTCCTGATTTTTGATTGTTTATTTAATTAAATTCTCCCCTGCAATTTGGATCCTGTCTCTCTACCTGCCATCTGTTTATTCCCCGTTCCGTGACAATATGCAGATTAAAAAAAAGTGCACAAAAGATTTTAATCTACAGCATTTCGAAGCTTCGAATCAATCCGACACCCGTCTCTACGGTGACATCTAGTGGTCACTTGCATGTGTTGATCTGAAATACCATGACAATGAGCCATGTAAAAAAAAAAAATTAAACATCTGTCTGACAACTACATGATCTTGGTTGTGTAACCTGTAGCCTCCTCATTGTGAATAACTAGTTTTTTTTTTTTTTTTTTTTGTGGTCATGAAAATGTAACATTAATAAAATAAATAAAGCCACAATGTGTCACATTTGTTACATAACATTTTTATTCAAATATATTATTTGCTCTGCTGTTAATATATAATAAGGAGTTAGCTGACTTCTTTTTTACATATAATTTCTCCAGCCTTTGAAAAAATTCTCTCACATGGGACGCGTGTTGTCCTCTGCACCCTCCAAAATGGCAGGATGAGTGCTCCTCAAATGGTGCATCAAGGCTAGCTGCCTATCACAATACGCACATCTCACTTTATTTGGTGTTTCCAAATGGAAATGCTCCCATCCCACACCACAGATGTACGGCATCTCTTGTTTCTATTCCTTCAGTGATTCTGCTCATTATCGTCATCAGGTGTTCATCATTAATGCTCAATCATCACTCAATTATCTCATTCACTTCAATACTCCTTCAATGGTACTTTAACTCAGTAGTGAGTACACACATGAACACTAGGATGTGTTAATTTAACATGGGCGTTTTTCTGTGTACTATTACAAATCTTAACAGTTTCATTCACATATAGCTGACATATATGAATCACATTCAGTTTATCAATACAATTACATAAATCATACATACATGATATACATTATTATGATATACATACATTTTTTTTTTTTTTGTGCAACAGGCTGACCTTCATCGTCCAAGCTATGTATGATGTATTGCCCTCTCCCACAAACCTGCAGCTATGGTTTGGAAAGGACCCATCCTGCCCCTGTGTACAATCCCTGCAACACTCAAGCACATTCTGGTTGGCTGTAGGACCAGCCTCACTCAAGGCGGATACACGTGGAGACACAACAAGGTCCTCAGGTGTCTAGCCAACAAACTTGAGTGTAAGAGGGCATCCATCAACACCCAACCCTTCAACAACCAGGATGTGCGCCGACACCCACCATCGTTTAGGAGGGAGGGGGACAAGCTGAGGGCTAGCCCCTCAAACCCTAATCTGACCCAACTGAATGCAGCCAGGGATTGGCAGATGCGAGTCGACCTAGATCAGAGGCTTATTTTCCCTCCGGAGATTGCAACAACCACCTTGCGACCAGACCTCGTTCTAATGCCTGCCAACTCGCCTACATCATAGAACTGACAGTTCCCTGGGAGGACGCCATCGAAGAAGCATATGAGAGTAAGAAGCTGTGTTACTCCAACTTAGCAGCTGAGGCAGAGGACATAGGCTGGAAGATAACGGTGCGCCAAGCGAAGGTGGGGTGAAGGGGCTTTGTAGCCAGCACAACAGCGAAGCTCCTTAGGGAGGTTGGAGTCAGGGGACAGGGTCACAGACAAGCCATTAAAGAGCTGGCCAACACTGCCGAGAGGATGAGCCATTGGCTGTGGCTGAAGAGGAGCGATATCACCTGGGCTAACCGCGGGACACACAACCAGGCTTGATCAACCTGTGGTGGGCCTGCCTCAGCAGAGAGTGTATTGTGATAATTGGCCGAAACACCCTGTGATGCTGAGGTACACAACTGACGCTGTGTCCCAGTGGTAAAGCCTTATAGCAGCCACCCTTCGAGGATTCCCGAATTAGAAGTGGTGCGAACATTAGGGATTGCAACATTTAGTCATTTTAATTAACCTCTTGATAACCCACTGCTGCACAAAAACCACAGCTAGGGGTACACGTAACTGTCCAAACTTCTCTTCGGATCATTTCCAAAGGGAAATGATGAAAGATATTGACATTGATTAAGCGGCCCTGACCTTGACAGCAAACAAACACATTATCAAAAGCTGTTGGCTTGCTGTAGTGAGGGCACACATCTCACCCAACCCACGCTTAGTCATACATATTTGAACAGTTTGTCCTGTTTTATCTTCCACACACAAAAACTGTTTTCTTGCCAGGACAAACAGCAATAAAGTTTTTGGTGCATGTAAACATTTGTTATAAATTTCAACAATACATCTGATGAAGTGTTAAACATTTTAACTACTGTTCTAATAAGATTATTACTGCAAATAGGCCTCACCTTATTAAGCTTCAATAATGAAGCATTCAACTGTCAAGTGACAAACTATTTCTATTAAATTACCATCTTGGGGTTGACAATGAGTGTCAAAAGAAATAGTTTTATTATATATTTCAATTTGTGCAATAATATACATGTGAGACTAAGGTTATATTATTTGCTATTTGCTATTGTAGTTAAAGAAACTTCTGGGCTGGCCTACAAAATTGTCATCCCTGAAGAAAAAGTCCATATAAAATTTGTATAACCTTTTTCAAAGTTTAAACACTCCTTAAGACCTTTGACATTCTCTCGCAATGTGATACTGAAAATACACTGTCCACTGTAAGTCTGTAAAGGCCCTGGTATACTTCAAACGAAATCGAAGAACAAAATCAGGCCAAAATGAAGTTTGTTTGGAGTTAATTTTGGGAGTTCAAAACAGCTTTCCAAAGCGAACTTTCTGGAAACCTTGGGGATGTTCGCTAACAGTGTACCGGACATGTATTTCGAACTTTGTTGTTGTGGCACCTAGTTGCTTTTAATTCTTCTGTACCACATTTTGAAGTCAGTCTAACTGCAACCAGTATTTGAAACACGAGCAAAACAAAGTCTTCTTTTTAAATGTTTACTTCGAAAAAAATTAAATTGTACATAGACATGGTACGCACGGTCAAAAAACTGTGTTGCTTCCAACGTCTCTAACTTCAAACTAAAAACTAACTATACATCCAATGCTATGACGTAGTGCTATCTGACTGGAAGCTCAAAATACTGAAATGTTATCAGATCTAAACATTACTAAATTATGCATTCTAAACCAATACATTTCTTATGAATTTTCATGAAATATATATATTTTTACTGTTTTTAAACTAAATTATTATTTCAGATGAACTAGTCCTTAAATGGCTCTTACATTATCCGGCCCCTAATTGGTTAGGCAGGAGGACTAAGCAATTATAAACTTAAACACTGAGAGCCAAACAGTTTTTAAATGTCCATGAACAATCAACTTGTTTCTTCTTTCTTCACTCTTCTAACATCGCCTCTTCCAATAAGCACAGTTTGTTTACAGGCCTTTCCAGAGTGTTGGTCTTGGTCTTTATCTTCACTCTTCGTACTGTTCCATAAGAGTCCGCCAACGTTTCAACTACCTTTCCCATGAGCCAAGAGTTCCGTGGGGAAGAACTGTCCACTAGTAGCACAACATCTCCCGTCATGAAGTTTCTTCTTGGCTTTAGCCATTTCTGGCGCTCCTGAAGAAGTGGAAGGTATTCACGTGTCCATCTAGTCCAAAATAAATCCACAAGATACTGAACCTGCTTCCATCTCCTTCTTGAATACATGTCATCTTTGCTGAAAATCCCTGGAGGCATGTTGGGTTGAGATTTCAACAGCAACAAGTGATTGGGTGTTAGAGGTTCTACGTCGTTCACATCATCTGAAAGCGTTGTAAGCGGCCTGCCGTTGATGATGCTTTCGACACATTATTGTCAGAAGGCAATCATCGTTCACCGCTTGCTCTTTCAAAAGGGAGTTAAGGATTCTTCGCACAGTCCGAATTTGTCTTTCCCAAACCCCGCCTTGGTGCGAAGCGGCTGGGCTGTTGAATATCCACTTTATTCCATTTGGTTGCAAAGCATTTTCAATTTTGTAATTATTCAGTTGTTGAATGGCTTCTCTCAACTCTCTTTCAGCGGCCACAAAATTTGTGCCGTTGTCAGAACGCATGATGGTAACTTGACCTCTCCTGCATATAAAGCGACGGATTGCATTAATGCAGGAGTCTGTGTCGAGGCTATCTGCAACTTCGATGTGCACTGCTCTGAGAGTGAGGCAAGTGAACATCACGCCGTACCTTTTGACTGTACCCCGGCCCCTCTTGACATCAAACGGCCCGAAGAAATCGACGCCGGTATTTGTGAAAGGAGGCTTATCTGGCAAGAGCCTATCTTCAGGCAGGTTTGCCATCTTTTGCTCACCAATCCTTCCATTGTTCTTGCGGCACACTGTACATTTGCTGATTATCCTTCGAATTGCAGAATTGGCTTGTGGGATCCAATACCTGCATCTCAATTGTGCCAAGACATAACTGCGTCCACAGTGTCCTGTTCTTTGGTGTATGTCTCTCAAAATCAGTGTAGCAACTCTGCTGTGCTTTGAAAGAATTGCTGGATGTTTAGCATTTTCTGGCATGGCAGATTTATGGAGTCTTCCACCAACCCTTAACGTGCCATCTTGAAAAATTGGATCCAATTTAAACAGCTGACTGCTGCGACTGAGCTGTTTACCTTTTTCCAGTACTTTGATTTCTTCTCCAAACTGTTGTCTTTGACTGAATTTGATTATTTCCGATTCTGCGGCAACCAGATCATCCAAAGTAAGTGATTTCTTTTCTGTTGCTTTGAATTTTTTCATTTGTTGTTCTAACTTCGATCTTTCCTTTTCAGGGTTCTTTTCAGCTTGCCTGATCGTTATTGATATTTCCTTTCTTTTCTCTTTCAGCTTCCACAGATTTTCCTTCACCTTTAAAATCCAGGCCACTGATCGTTTTAATTTATGCCAGTCCGAGTAATAGTTGATCAATTTGTCGATTGGTTCTATGTTTTCCTCAGCTTTGATCATGTTGACTGTAGCTCCATTCTTGACTTCCGGATCATTTTCAAGGCTTTCTCTCCTTCGCACAGGCTGTTCCGACCAGTCACATTCATTGTTCAGCAAGAAGTCCGGCCCATTGATCCAGGTTCCTCCTTGCACCAAACTCTTAGCTTTCAGTCCCCTGCTGGCTTCATCTGCAGGATTTTCCGTTGTTCTGATGTACTTCCATTGTGATGGCTTGGTTGCTTCTCGGATCAACGAGATTCTGTTCGCAACAAAGGTTTTGAAACGAGCAGTTTCACTGTCAATATATCTAAGCACCGTAGTGCTGTCTGTCCAGAAAATAGATTGTTGCAGTGGAACTTGAAGCTCTTGATGTAACATCTTGTCTATTTTAACAGCGACGACTGCTGCGGTCAACTCAAGTCTGGGAATGGTGACCAGTTTGAGTGGGGCCACTCTTGACTTCCCCATGAGGAATGCACAACGCTTCTCACCTTGACTATTCTCTAGCAGCAGATAAGACACAGTGCCATATGCGGACTCTGAAGCATCCGAAAAATGATGTAACTGTGCTGCTGCAGTGCATCCAAAATCTGTAGGCTTCAAACACCTGCTCACATGGAAGGTAGAGAGATGACCGACATCTTCGATCCATCTTTTCCAATCTTCAGCATGTTTTCCGCCAATGTTCTCGTCCCATCCATATTGTTCTTTACAAAGATCTTTCAGCAAGAGTTTTGCGGGCAAGATAACCGGAGCCAGAAAGCCAAGGGGGTCGTAGATGGAATTCACGACTGATAAGATGCCTCTTCTGGTCATCGGCTTGTCTGGCAGCTTCATACTGTAGGTGAAACTATCAGTTTCTGTGTCCCACTGTACACCGAGGGTCCTCTCAACTGGCAAAGCATCATGTCTTAAATCTAGGTCTTTCACTTCGCTAGCTCTATGTACTTCAGGGATTGACATTAATACCTTCCTGCTATTGCTCATCCACTTTGTTAAAGCAAAGCCTCCACTGGCACACAGGGTACGAAGATCTTTAGCCAAGGTCACCGCATCTTCTTCTTTAGCTACACTCCTCAAACAGTCATCTACGTAAAAGTTGCGCAGAACTGTCTGGACAGCTTCTGAAGATACATCAGCCTTGTTATCTTCAGCAGTTCTTTTCAGTGCATATGAGGCAACACTTGGTGAAGAAGTGGCTCCAAAGAGGTGCACGGTCATTCGGAACTCCTCCATAGGTTCGTTCAACTTACCGTTGGGCCACCAAAGAAAACGGAGTAGGTCTGCGTCACGCTCCGGCACCTTGACCTGATAAAACATCGATTCGATGTCCGCCATTATAGCTACTGGCTCCTCACGAAATCTTAAAAGCACACCAACTAACGTGTTGTTCAAGTCGGGTCCTTGGAGCAGTTCTCTATTCAGAGACATATCCTGAAACGAAGCTGTGCAGTCGAAAACCACCCGCAGCTTTCTTTTCTTCGGGTGATACACCCCATGATGTGGTATGTAAAACAGCCTGTTGTCGTCACGCTTCAGCTGTTTGACTGGAACTTTGACAGCATAACCTTTGTCAATGATGTTCTCCATAAAGCCCTTGTACTCTTCAAAGAATTCAGGATTCTTCTTGAACTTTCTGAGCAAACAGGCTATGCGCTGTTCCGCCACACAACGGTTATTAGGCATTTGGAGCTTCTCATTCCTGAGGGGAAGTCCAATGCTGTAATGCCCGTTCTCAAACATTGTCGTTTTCTGCACAGACTGCAAAAACTGTTTGTCTTCATGCGACATCTCCTCTCGATCATCGTAGTTACGCTCTGGAAAATCAGTGTTATACTGTTGGACCAGCAACTTCTCAATTTCCATCTCAGAAATTCTGTTAACTGAAAAGGTAGGCGTTTCATTCATTGTGTCATCCAGTTCCTTTCTTACGGGCCCATTCACAACCCAGCCAATAGCAGTCTTCACGGCATAAGGGCCTCCATCCTCTGCATTAATAACGTGCCATGGCTCCATTGCTCTTGAACAGTTAGCTCCAATAAGCAGACCTACATCCGCTTTAATCTCTGGCAACCGTACTTCTTTGAGATAAGGCCACTTCTGGATGTCTGCCTGTTTAGGTATGTTCTCGGTGTGAACAGGTATGTTACTATGAGTGAACACCTTAGATAGCTCAATGAACTTGGTGTGTTCCAGCCCGCACACTTCCAGGTCTGATATGACAAAACTGTTCATGAGCTTCTGTTCTCCAGGTTTGTCTTGACTCATGGTGCTTAGAAGTATTCGTGTCGGTTTCCCTTTAATGTTTAGTTTCCTTTGTAGGTCTTCTGTGCAGAATGTTGCTGTGCTTCCCGGGTCCAGAAAGGCGTATGTTTCTACACACTTGTCACTCCTTTTCGATTTGATCTTCACCGGTACTATAGACAGCACACATTCCGCTTCTCCGGCCCCCGTGAGGCTACAGGACTCTCGCAGAATAGAAACTTGAGCACACGATACTTCACTTCCATGTTGATCATCTTTCTTTTCAGGTGAGACAGAACCTGTTTCTTTTATTATGTGCAAAATGTCTGGATGCTTTAAAGCGCACTCTTTACACTCAATTCTTCTTTTGCAGAATTTGCTAAGATGACCCGGAACTAAACATCCAAAACACAAGCCCTTCAGTTTTAAGAAATCCACACGCTCTTTATGTGGTTGATGTTTGATTTTGCTGCATGAGGCAAGAGTGTGAGATTGTTCGCAGTACAAACATGGCTTCTCAAAGGCACTCACAGTTTTACTTGAGTTTGCTGGCTTAACATGGGTTTTTTGAGGCCCTTTGCTTTCGGTGGAAACATTGGTTGCAAAACTGCTGCCACGGACCTCTTTCCTTCCATACTGCTTTTCTTTTTGGTCAGTCTTTCCACTTTGGATTGGACGGCTGTCTGTAATATTACCAAAGAGTGGATCCATCACTATTCTAGCTTGGCGGTCTATGTAGCTCACCAAATCAGAAAACTTTGCTCTCCTGCCTCTTCGCTCTTTCATATCATAAGCTTCAGCGCGCCAACGTTCCTTCAATTTGTACGGGAGCTTAGACACCACTGTCCGTAAGTTGGTTGGATTGTCCATCTCCTCTAAAAATTCAATGTCTTCCATAGTATTGCGACATCCAATTAAAAACATTGCATAGGCGCTCAATGCTTTCCCATCATCCGACTTCACTTGAGGCCATTTAAGCGCTTTGTCCATGTATGCACTGGCAATCCGTAACTCATCCCCATAGTGCTTATGAAGTAGTTGTTTCGCCTCGCAGTAGCCTTTGTTAGGTGTCATATGAGCACAGCTGCGAACAAGCTCTTGAGGTTCACCGGCCGTAAACTGTTCCAAGAAGTACAATTTGTCTTGATCATTGCTGGTTTTCTGCTCTATTGCATGCTCAAACGCCCTCATGAAAGATTTGTATTGTAGCGCATCACCTTTGAACACAGGAATGTCCTTTGTTGGTAGATGAGATAGCTGCTGTTGTTTTACAAGTAGCTCAGTAATTACATTCTGTTTTTGCATAACTGCTAGCATGTCTCCACCTCTGTTAGGTTGTGCATTAGACACATAATTGGAGTTCGTTTGAGATTGTTGTATTTGGGAGTACCGTGATTGTGGTTGAACATGAGTGTTCGTGTTAGCTTGTTGAGGAGACACAATGCTTGTTCTTTCCTTGGTGTGACCACCTTGTGGCTTTTGCTCTGCCGCATAGCTACTAAAACCATCTTCAGATCTTTCATATTCTTTAAGCACCCTTATTTTTGCTTTACTTTCAGCTAACGCAGTTTCCAGCTCTAATTCTTCCTTTTCAGCTTTGATTCTAGCTGCTTCAAACTCAAGCTGTTGCATTTTCTTTAGCGCTGCAGCACGTTCAAGCAGGGCTGCATGTTCCGCTTCCTGTCTAGCTCTTGTTGATGATATTCGTGACGCAGCTGAGGTGCGACTTACTCGTGATCCATGTGAGCTGGCATGGCTAACATCGCCGACCCCCACCTGTGAAACGCTGTCATTTGATTTAACAGTTTCTTGCAGATAATCATCCACATTATTTTCTTCTTGCAGTACCCTTTCCACTGGCATTGTGGGTTCCTGCTCAGCTGCAATCCATTTTTTAGTCGTTTTCATAAATCCTCTAATAGTTGCCATTTTAGGTTCGAACCAGTTCTTTTGATCATGGCTTTTTTCATCTTCAGTCAGCAGATTTGCAACTTCGTTGTTGAGACGGTTAAACTCCTCTAATGATGTTGCAAAATCATTTTCCATCACAAATTTCACCGCTTGTAAATTTTGAGCATCACTCATCAATGTCTCTAACTCATTTCTTTTACTTGTCAGAGTTCCTAATGTTCTTCTTCTCTGTGCAATGCACCTCTGCAATCTCTCTTCTAATGCCTTCTCTGTCAGCTTATGTGACCTTCTCTGTTCCATAGTGTCTTTGATACATCTATGTTCATCTTCCTCAGCCATCTTACAAACTGCAGAGTTAATGCTCTAATTGTATGCAAACGTTTCAAGCACTTTCTTCAAAAGTACTTTTCTTAATAAACCGAGTGCAAAACAACTTCTTAAAGATCGCCATAACTCCGCATTGACTGGATCAGAGCTTTCTATCAGCATACGTTTTGCAGGGAGAAATTGATATATTTTCGTTCTCTTCCAAACTCACTCATTATCTTCGTGCATCCAAAACACGTTTTTCCTTGACAATCCACACAGATAAGAAGTAGTTTTCGTTACCTTATCTTTGAGAATGCCACTTCAGCGCGCAGCGTCACTTCTCACTAGCCGTTAGCTAGCGGGGCATAGAAAAGCTCGATAAGCAGCGGCGAAACTGCGTGCTCGTTTCGGTCCGTCCCGGCTCACTGGGGCATACAGACCCGGCAGCTCGTCTGAAGTTGGTTATAGTTAAAGTCCGATCCGCTGCTTCCTCAACCAGCAACAATCTAGCCACGTCCTCTTCGTTATCCAGGTAATCCAGCGTAGCTTCGTATTAGCGAGTTTTTTGACTAATGTTGTGGCACCTAGTTGCTTTTAATTCTTCTGTACCACATTTTGAAGTCAGTCTAACTGCAACCAGTATTTGAAACACGAGCAAAACAAAGTCTTCTTTTTAAATGTTTACTTCGAAAAAAATTAAATTGTACATAGACATGGTACGCACGGTCAAAAAACTGTGTTGCTTCCAACGTCTCTAACTTCAAACTAAAAACTAACTATACATCCAATGCTATGACGTAGTGCTATCTGACTGGAAGCTCAAAATACTGAAATGTTATCAGATCTAAACATTACTAAATTATGCATTCTAAACCAATACATTTCTTATGAATTTTCATGAAATATATATATTTTTACTGTTTTTAAACTAAATTATTATTTCAGATGAACTAGTTCTTAAATGGCTCTTACATTTGTTTTACCCCTAATCGAAGAACGAAAAATAATCGTGAGTGAGTGTGTGTGTATCAGGGGCTTTACTCTTCAACTGTAAATACAGTATGTGATCTAAACTTTATTTAGAGGACAAGTTTTAGCACTGATCCTGAATTACAAACAGTGAGAAAGAAGGAGATAAACTGAGTTTGCGTCACAGTATTGTACTTTGTACAACTCCTTGTAATTATATAGCTCTAGTATTGCTAGTTATTACTTAATAGACTGAAGATATACAGGTGAGGATATATGAGGCAGCAGTTGGCGATCATTCAGAGGCACAGAAGCACATGTAGCTCTTCCACCTCATAACTAGTTCGGCCACAACCACCATTCCTAGAACACAGAAGAAGGCGGTTATTGGTTAATTTCGAAGCAAACAGGCTCATTGGAAAAAACGTGCCTGCGCCAACATTTCTGCAGAATTATGTTACACTTATTGCATGTTTCAAATGGATATGTCCAGTGAGTGCCATTTAAAACATGTTCGTTTTGTATCATGATTTGTGTTTCAACACCATCCTGGGAATCTGAGTAAATACATCTGAGTGAATACTCTCCTTCATTTTGAACAAACAGTCCAAGTACAAACATTCATCATCAGATGATCTGGCAGTCTTTTCTGTGTCTATACCCGTTTGATTCATCATCAGAGAGTCACAGTAGCTTTGGGATACATGGATGTCCTTGACTTGTCCCAGTGTGCTGTTGACCCAGTGTCTGTACCTTTGCTGTCACCTGATATCAATACATCCGTGGGTTTTTAATGACTCTGTGTATTACACAGATGACACAATGAGTTTATTTCACTTCCTTGAGATTGTGTACTGACAACCTTTGAATCAACCTCTATTCCCTGTGCATCCATAACTGTATTGAATTCAAAGTTGACATTTGACTCTATTCCAGCTTCTTTATGGTCCAGCTCTAAGATGTAGCTGTATGCGTCCTCCTAATCTGAATCCAGCATTGACATCACATAAACGGCCTTCTTTGAAACTTCAGAACTGTTCCCATCATCCTCTAGGTTTACTTTTAAAGGTGCCCTAAAATGAGTTGAAACGTTATTTTAAATTGTTCTCTGATATCTACATAGAGTGTATGTGGCTTATTAAAGGGCAAAAATTGTCCAGAAATGGTTGTACAGGTCTATTTACAACCCTTGAAATTGTCCCTAGAATGAAATGGGATTGGGGGGGTTAGTTAATAAATCCTTTTTAATAAAAAATAACTAGATTAATCACATATTTTTTTGTGATTAATTATGATTAATCGCCACTAAAAACACTTAACATTTGAATATATTTTATAATGCTATAATTTCAATTAATCTCCATATTGATGTAGAAACTACATGAGGAAATAATATTTTAAATACTTGTTTAATGACATCTTTTTATGAATGAAGGCCAGTATCACTGATACTAATACTGATGTCTCTATATTTCAATGAAATAACACAATAACATTTAACTGTCACGTGACATTTGCGTGATACCATATTACAACAGTGAATCATTGAATTTATTCTTAAAATGACAGAATTTATACATTGATTTCAGTCTGAAATTTACAAAAAGTCAGCTACAGGATATGATCTTTATAAAAATAGGGTGTGAATAATTCTTCTGCTACTCTTGCTGGAAACTGAAACCAGAACTGTGTATCAACGCATGAGTGGCTATAAGATCACATGCACATTCTCTTGAATATTAATCTTAGTATTAATACCATAGACGCATGGCAGGAGTTTCAAAAGTGAAAGGATCACAGCTGGATCAGATATTAGAGAAATGTTGAATCTTCTTCTCATGCTGACAGACACAAACTCCACATGAGTCTCCTCTTCAGATTTCTGTAAAACGCATCACACAAGATAGAATAAAAAACTAAAACAAATCATCTATATTTATATCAGTGGTTTTAGAAAAAATGATCAAGTATTGAAATATCGAGTAATATTAGCATAAATTGCACAGGCCTAACGATGTTAAATCATAACCATAACACAAGCTGAATAGGAAAATGTACAATTTTGCCAAAGAACAACAGAAAGTGACTTTTTTTTTTTTTTAAATATTAGCCTGAAGTGAAAAGTTTCATGAATGAATACAGTAGAGTTTGAGTTTATTTATTGTCCTTTCTTTTTCACAATTATACAGTTAGTTGCATTAAAATATCCTGCACTCTTTAGTGTTTCTCAGTTGCTTTAAAACATATTCCAGTACAAATGACTAGTTATTGCTTGCAGTCTTCAGTTGATGATGATTATACAGAAACACAATCACACACTGATCTCCATCGGACTCACTGATATGATACAAACACACACACACACACAACAGAAACTGATGATAAATGATCTTACCCATGTGTGTGTGTTTCTTTCATAGAACGACGGATGATGAAACAGAACAGCAGAAGTTTTCTCATCTTCATGAATCTGAACTGCTCGAACAACAGGAAGAGATTAAAACATCAAAACTGGATTTGTTTTTTACAAGTTAAAGTGTTAATGCTCACAATTAATAAATATATTTAATGCTGCAATTTTAAAAACTGCATTAACAAAAAAAAAAAATAATAATAATATGACATTATTGCTCTTTCCACACACCAATACTAACAGAGTAAAATAATAAATACAGAATCAGTGTTTGTGTGTGTGAGGCGAGTAAAGAGCTGTTCAGATCAGCACAATAACCAACATTATTTAGGGACTATGGAACATGAATATGTATTTAAATATTAAATTATAATATGGGCTATCAATTGAATAATGTGTTTGGAGTAGATTTTTCAAGAGTACTATTATTGTAATAATATTTGTTATAACACTTGTTAAAAGCAGAAGATGACTCTTGCCTTCTTGATCAGTTTGTCTGTGTTTTCTGCAGATGCAGAAGATCCCAAATCCAGCAACAATCATCAGAGATCCAGCAGCGATCAGCACTATCAGAGAGACTGCAGGAGGAGGAGAAGGTCCGACCGGTTCTGTGATGATAAAGAAAGAAGTGAATGTCTCGGTATGATCTACAACAGAAGTCAGAGATCAGGTCAGTCAATAAACACATATATCAGCCGTGCTGCTGTACCTGCACATGTGTGACAGAGTTGAGTGATGTTGGGATGTCTGGTCTGGTTGCTGATGGGATTGTTGAGCACACAGCTGTAGGTGTTTTTATCCTGATATTCCACCTCCAGAGGTAGAGAGAGACTGATGCTGAGATCAGACACACTGATGCTGGACAATAAACTGTTTCCTTTGTACCAGGAGAGAGTCACATGACCCACATTCACCACTGAACACACCAGTGAACATGATGATGATGATGACGATGATGATGAAGAACATTGTGAAGAGTTTCTGCTGATGACAGGAACAGGCAGACGAGCTGGAAAACATGCAAGAATAAGAGGAAAACTGATAAATACAAAGGTTTGTCATGAAACTCTAGATGGCTCACATTGTTATCTGCAGTGAAGCTGAGCGGTTGCTGTGGCATCAGCATGACAAAAATCGAATTTAAAATGCTTGTTTTATTGCAATGAGTGAATGTTCACTATAATGAACACACATTGTCATCTCACACATTGAAATATTGAATAATTTAATTGTAAATGTAAATAGTTCTAGACTAATAAAACAAGAATGTGTGCATGTTTGACAAATTAAGTCTCACCATAGACAGAAACACTGAATGATTTTGATGATGATTTCCCTGCACTTATATCTAGTTGATAAACTCCAGCATGCTCAGTTGTGATGTTTGTGATGGTCAGAGATCCAGTTTGACCGTCCAGCTTCAGTCTGTCTCTGAATCTCCCATCAGGACCATTGGATGTGGAGAAGATTTGGTTATGTCTTTTGATTTTAGCTATGAGAGACTTTTCAGCTCCAAATGTCCACAGTAAATTGTCGTCTTCATGTATTTCAGTAACATTAGTCTGTAGAAGAACAGAATCTCCATCACTGACACTGACTCATCAAACACACCTGATGAACACAGATTTTTACACAGATGAATGTTTCTGATGGTTAATAAAGCTTAAAATTAGCTGAAGTTTTTCTTCTTTACATGTGAAGTTGAGAACATCCAGAGCAGCAGAAACTCAGAACTAAATGAAAGGTGAGATAAGAACAGACAAACTCTCAGGGCTGGTTGCCTCACTTAATGTTAAAACTTCATCTACGGTTCATTTGGTCTGCCTCCGATGGATTCGCCATTGTAATTAAACAGCGACAAATGTTAATATTACATTTTTGACTGACAACCAGAAACTTTCTCTCTGACATCAGTCGCTGAAGAGAGAGAGTCGCTAGAATCAAGCAGACAGAGAAAACAGAGCAGCAGCACTTATGTGATTGCCAGGAAATTTATATTAGGAATATATAAAATAGAATATAATATCTTATGATATATGAAAAGTAAAACCAGGATCAAAATGATGGTTTAAATGTAAGTAATTTTTAAACAAAGTTTGGAGCAACTGAATTATTAGATAAATCTTGATTTAAACTATTGAAATTTAATTTGTTCGGTTCAACACATCCTTAATCTTTAGTTAGTTTTACAGTTATCTGCTGTGGAGGAAAATCAGCGTTTAAAGAGACGTCATTTATCGAGAACAAACGTAAATAAATACGGCAGATTGAAAGTACAAGTTTAATTGAGCTGGACTTTTTCCATACATTATTTTAAATAAACAAGACCTGCACACTTTGACTAATGGATTTGTATGATTTCTGTAGATGTTTATGATCACTGCAGAATTATTTAAAATACATATTTTAATAATAAGAATAATAAACAGAGACATTTACATTCAGTGTATAAATGTCCATTATTTTCATGACCTTTCTGGACCTAGAAATTTAAATTTACAGTGGATTTCACAATGTTCATGATCCATTTAATAAAGAACAGCTGATGAAAATCTGAAAAAAGGTACAAAAGCTGTGACTGGAACGGGACCCTTTCAAAAGGTGCACATTTGTATCGCTAAAGGATGCATATTAGTATCTTAAAGGTATATTGTGGAGTGTAGCAGCCACTGTATTACTCTGAGATGGAAAAATATGAAACCATACACAATATTTTTATAACTTACCAATCAGACGGCACCAACACAAACCGAATAAAACGCATGTGAACAACGTGTGAGACATTTTCTTCAGTTGAAAACACTGAATCCTCCCCCGACAGAGTCTGACCCTCCTATAGTTTCACTCGCTGTATGAGCATATGATATAAATGTTATAGTTCACCTGGCCCTTATTAAGACTTTAACTGTAATGGGTGAGATATTCTTTATTGTTTATCATTTAACATACCTTTTGAAAAGTAGTTTTAACTAATGGCCAAAAACTCTTGTGAGCTGTGCATTTATTCAGTTCTTAGTGTACTGAGGGCTGTCCCCCCCTAAAAACCATGCTGAGTATTGTAAATAATATAACAAAATATATACTTAAAATAAATGTGTAAGTAGTAAAACAATAATACAAATGTAATACAAGTAATAAAAAAAAAGTAATACAAATGCAAACGGGACAAAAAAATGTGTTTTAAGTTTAGAAACATTTTGAGTCCCCCCTCCCCCCTTGCCTCACAGTGGTTTGATCCACCGTGCACCTCAACTAACGTTACCCGTAGAAAAACTACCACACAAGTTTGGGGAGAGAACAAGGCTCTTCAGACAGCAGTTGTGAAACACCAGTAAGTAGCTGTCAAGGCTATTTTATTTACTTTAAACATCAGATTAAGTGATTCTTTTCTCTTTAATACAGATTAGGCAAAACACTGTTAACATCACTTGCCCACCGCTGCGCCGCACCGCCCCGCTCCGCTGTATAGTAATAAAATCATTTAGTTCAGTTAGAGAACTGACAAAACAATTAAAAACTGAACGTGTCTGCTCAATACAGCACGAGCCGAACGAGCAAACAGCTGACAGACAAGATTATCAAAGATTTGGTTTCAAAACGTAAAAGCGCTGTCATTGTACTGTTTTGTTGTTGTGTTTTTCATTACGAATAATAGGCTAATGAACCCAAAATTCAAGCAACCCGCCCCCAAATTCTAAAAATTGGCTAATTCTAAATCGAAAGTTCAGTCAGATCTGTCTAGGGTTTTGCTCAATATGATAATAAGTGGCAGATCAGAGGGCTTGCTGCAGTTGAATATTTAAATATCTGAATATCATAGTATAAAATACTATGTGGAGGACGCAAGATAATTTAATAATTATAATATGACTGCGTGGTGAACCTTAATCGTATTTAAACTACTATCGCTTTGTGTTGTTGGTCAGATAAAATGACAGAGAAAAGAAAAACGGACATTAGATAATTTTTCAGTACACCAAAACGCCAAATAAGTACGAAATGTTTTTTTTTTTTTTTTTTTGTGGTACACATATCCTTACAAGTACGTTTTTGGCTGTATTATTTGTGTCCCCTTCAAAAATTGCTCTTGAGAAATTTCATGTTTATTGTCCCCCCCAACTTTTAGATGAAATTTACGCCCCTGGACAGACATATTGTAGATGAGAGAACGAGTATCAAGAGCATGTGTGTTTAGTTTGTAGGTGAAGAGTTTCTTCCTGTCCTGCTTCTATAGGAACAGCTTTGAACTTGAACTTTGAAACATGATGAGAAACTGCATTTGACACAGAAACAGAAAATCGAAACACAATGATCATTTAACTCTCACATTCACAAGTTTAGCCTGTAAAAGTGATTTATTATTACGTTTTCGCTGGGATGCTTTATTACAGGTGAAATCAGGATGTGAATTTGTATGATGTTATTCAAAATCATCTATGAGACTCATGGATGTTTGTCTGATGAGTGAAAGTGTGAATCAATGATGTTCTTCTGCTGTTTGTTTACATGTGTTACATTTACAGACTGAAGCTGGATCATCAGACTGGATCTCTGACCATCACAAACACCACAAACACAGACTCTGGAGAATATAAACTACAGATCAACAGCAGAATCAGAAAGAGCTTCAGTGTTACTGTCGATAGCAAGTGTAATTTAGTCATTCACTGCATTCCCTACTGAAAAATCCAGCTAAAACCAGCCTAACATGGTCAGGCTGGTTTTAGCTGGTCTCCCAGCCTGGTCATAGCTGGTTTTTCATGCTGGTTTAAGAGGGGTTTTGAACACTTTTTAGCTGGTCTTAGCTGGTCGGTGTTGGTCTTAGCTGGTCAGTGTTGGTCTTAGCTGGTCAGTGTTGGTCTTAGCTGGTCAGTGTGGTCTTAGCATGGAATCTGATTGATTTGTAATTAGGTGAGATGTTCACCAGCTTTGCTAGGCTGGGAGACCAGCTAAAACAAGCAGACCACCAACTTCCAGTCCAGATTGGGAAACCAGCTTGATCAGCTAAACCAGGCTGGGAGACCAGCAAAAACCAGGCAGCTTAACACCAGCTAAACCAGGCTGGGAGACCAGCTTGACCAGCTGAACACCAGCTAAACCAGGCTGGGAGACCAGCTTGACCAGCTGAACACCAGCTAAACCAGGCTGGGAGACCAGCTTGACCAGCTGAACACCAGCTAAACCAGGCTGGGAGACCAGCTTGACCAGCTGAACACCAGCTAAACCAGGCTGGGAGACCAGCAAAAACCAGGCAGCTTAACACCAGCTAAACCAGGCTGGGAGACCAGCTTGACCAGCTGAACACCAGCTAAACCAGGCTGGGAGACCAGCTTGACCAGCTGAACACCAGCTAAACCAGGCTGGGAGACCAGCTTGACCAGCTGAACACCAGCTAAACCAGGCTGGGAGACCAGCTTGACCAGCTGAACACCAGCTAAACCAGGCTGGGAGACCAGCTTGACCAGCTGAACACCAGCTAAACCAGACTGGGAGACCAGCTTGACCAGCTGAACACCAGCTAAACCAGGCTGGGAGACCAGCTTGACCAGCTGAACACCAGCTAAACCAGACTGGGAGACCAGCTTGACCAGCTGAACACCAGCTAAACCAGGCTGGGAGACCAGCTTGACCAGCTGAACACCAGCTAAACCAGGCTGGGAGACCAGCTTGACCAGCTGAACACCAGCTAAACCAGACTGGGAGACCAGCTTGACCAGCTGAACACCAGCTAAACCAGGCTGGGAGACCAGCTTGACCAGCTGAACGCCAGCTAAACCAGGCTGGGAGACCAGCTTGACCAGCTGAACACCAGCTAAACCAGGCTGGGAAACGAGCTTGACCAGCTGAACACCAGCTAAACCAGGCTGGGAGACCAGCTTGACCAGCTGAACACCAGCTAAACCAGGCTGGGAGACCAGCTAAAACCAGCTACTTCCAGCTTAATCCAGCTAAAACCAGCCAACCATTTTAGGCTGGTTTTAGCTGGATTTTTCAGCAGGGTTGTCCTTTAAAGAATTTTAAAATACAGCACTTGAATACTAGTACTATTATCCATTGTGTACATCTCAGACACAAAATGTTCACTTTCTGGATGATAAACAGGTGAAAAATCCCACAGACTTGCATTGAAGGAGCAACCCGAGCCATATCTAGAGAGCAGAAGATCACAGAGACTTGAGATGGGCTCTTGACAGATAATCAAACACCCTGAGTGCACTAGTGTTATTGTTCCAGACGTGAAGTCTCATTTTGAACACTAGATGGCGCTCTATACAGAGAGAAGCACAGTTTATATTACATTTACCCCTGCTGTTAGATTGAACTACACCATTATGTGGAGGAAGATGACTATTACATTCATAAATGTATAGTATTATAGCAGATATTATAGTATTATAGCCCCATATTATAATATTATAGCAGATGTTTCACCATTGATTCACCTGCAATTAAAAAAACACATGATTTCATATCACATAATATCAAACAGACATATTTAACAAAACCAAATATAGCCTAGGCTATGGTTAAAATTCATGTGTAAAAATCCTGGTGCTCTTCACGTGGCGGTCAAAAGTGACAGATTTTTATTTTATCAATGAAAGGAATGTACTTTATAATAGTTTGATAATGTTTTTTTATTATTATTATTAATATTTTGTATTTTATGGGGATTTTATGGTACTAAATTATATGTATGCTGTAGTAATAATCCATTTATTCACTTTTTGGGCATAGACCTGAAATTTAATTAACAACTTAAACTGTCATAAATCTTAAATGTTTAGAGCACAGACTGAAGTTTTGACTCTTTTCAAAGACGACACTTGGCAGATTATTGCTGCAGTGAAAACGTTTAAAAATGTGAACTTAAAGTTACAGAATGTTATGTTTATTGTTATGAATAATGCACAAAAATACTATTTTCAATTTTTATGAGAAATATATATTTTCAAAAACTTGTTTTACTCTAAAACAGCAAGAAAATCAAAGCCATAAAACTAAACAAGTTGTGTTCCAAATTTGAGCTTGAAAAAAGGAAAAGAAAGAGCTTTCAGGGATATTTTATTTTAGCCTGGCTCAGCCCTCCTACGTACTTCCGCTCAATTTTCATAGAAGGCTTGTTCGACTTCACCCAGCGATGCGCAGACCGATCGGCGGCTGACTTGAAGCAGTGCATGCTGGTTAGAAATGTTGTCCGACTTGAGGCAGCGCCGACGCCACGTGACAGTGACGTATGTCAACAAAGCACCGCGAGAGCGATTCGAGAGCAGCCGGCTAAAGGCCCGGGTATACTTCACTTTCCGTGCCCGGACGCGTCACGCGCGCAGCCCTGTCCGCGCGTCTTTCAAAGTATACCACTCCACGGATGCGCACGAATGATCGCGTTCGACACATGCGCAGTACATTTTTTTCTATGCTCTACCAGACATCGGAGGGCAGCACTGAGTCCTGTCATCAAAGGGACATTCGCTGGGCATGATCGGAGAAGAACTGTAGTGCATCAGGAGTGCATCCACCATTGCAACATAGTTTGGAAGAAACACTGAAGAATCAAAAATTCTCTCTTTTTTTTCAAGCGTGTTGTTTTTAAACCGGTCTTTTCACACTCTTCTTCGACAGCTGAACACTGTGCTCAATACTGTGCGTATTGCCACCTAGTTGACTCTTCTGTACTGCTGGCGCATGCGCTGTTGCACGCGGACTGTCCGCGCAGTTTCGAAATTTGGGCTGCGTGCGGACAGGGTGTGCGGCCGGCCGCAAGCCCTCCGCATGACGAAAATTACGTCATGCGGACGGTGCACGAACGCGGACGGCCGAAGTATACCTGGACCTTAACACAGCTGGTGCAGTTTCTCCAGAGCGGCTGCATGGACTCTGATGACGACACAGCTGTTCCACGATTGGCCGGATTCACCGCATGACAGTGATTACATGTGTTTCGTGTTTATTCAGACACCTTCAGCTCAACTAATGCTCACAAATCAGTTTTTTTATAACAATAAAACCTCCGTTCATGTAGTCTCGATGTTATATTGTCATGTTTATCAAAATAAAACTGATAAAAAAACGTAGACCTCACTTCATTGATAGTGTAGGCTTATATGTTGAACTTTATTCTTGTACAAACACGCACTCTATTAAGCAGTACAAGTATTACATGACAATAATAACTCTGAAACATCTGTGAATTGCCAAATATTGCATTTATTTCACTTCAGCTGATAAAGTATGCAAACACAGCGCGAGCGTCACTACGGGAAGCAGAAAGTGTCCAACTTCACGTCTCCGTTTGCAGCTCCTCCCCGCCTGCACGCGGCTACTCTCGCCGATCAGTTGCATCCAGCCGCAGCCGATGTCGAACACACCGGTACTGCTGTATATGCTTAAGTTTTCGCCCAAACAATTTTTTACCGGTCCAATCAGCGAACAGAGGGAGTGGCTGAGAGCGATGGCGTTGATGTCGTGCACTAGTTTGAGTTGTAGTTCAGTAATGGCGGCGGTGAAAGACGCGAGTGTGTGGCACCGCTGACGAATGTCCAGAAGTTAAAGCCGGAGTGTGGCTAGGTGGATGAGCGAGCGAGATCGGTGTGCGTGATTGAGAATGAGACACTCCGGTCTCGAGTCCTCTCATGAGGGAGCACGGAGGCATATAAGGACGAGCGACACCGGTGAAGGACGAGAGAGGACCAGGCCTGGATTTAAAGTTTTTTTTTTTTTTTACGCTTTTGTTATGTATGTGCGTGGCAGTCGTCCGTGAGGGGCTGCCGCTTTTACTTTCATTTTGTGTTTATTTGATTAAAAGTTGTTAAACGTTTGCCGGTTCCCGCCTCCTTCTTCCCTGAACAAACGAACTCTGTTACACGGAGCAAGAACAATCACTGTTGAGTTTTGTTGGTGGTCATGATGTTGTGGTCCGGGAAAAGTCTTCTTCAGCTCGCTCCGTTAGTGGTGAAGGAGTTGCTGAAGCCGTCCGTCTCCCGCCACCCGCGAGAAAACCCCAGTCTGAATTACCGACTGCTTTTGACAAACACCAAGGTCGTGTGGTAATGTAATTGCTCTCCGAATCCACATCTGAGTTTTCAAGAATATATCACTTCAAAATTCATTCTTTATATCCTTTGTTGACCCCTGCAGAGCACCGTGCGGTTGCGTGAGCTGTAATTTGCATTTCTAGTATTTCTTTAAATGCTGGCAAGTATTTACAAGAGCAAAATTTTTCATCACCACTCAAAAAATAAAAGAAGAAAAGCACGTAAACATTTGAATTGGGCTGTTATTTACCGCAGCATTTATTCTTATCATACCAAGCATATGACAATTTATTTACAGCATATACAATCATGTTATGATTGCACGAGATATGCACCACGAGAGCAGCGCGTTCCGATCACAAAACTCTCCTCTCCACCGTGAATAAATCACAATCCGAATGCACAAGGTTTTATCACTGACACTGAGGTGGTGTGCACAGTTAATGTGAGAATCAAAGTCGAACGGCGCGTGACATACGTCACGACCAAATGTTAGCGATTGGTTATGCAGATCCAGAGTGACTCTTGGCAGATCCAATAGTTTTAAACTTCAACAGAGTACCCGCCTTCAAGGAAGTAAACGCTTGTCAATGGAGAGTGGCCAGACTCTATGTACAAATGAAATGTACAAGAGTCTGGTAAGACCAGGCTAATTTTGTTTGGGCGCAGTACCAAAAGTTTCCACTAGATTAAATTTATCTCCCATTCATTTCCAATGTACACATTTCTGACCGTGAACAATTCAAGTGTGACTATTTTTTTCAGTTCCATTTTACCTTTTCAAATCATGACGATTTATTTTGTGTGTGTTCACATAGCAAGTGCCAAAACCTTTACCAAGTTTCGTACCATTCCGATCAAGTAATAACATTTTTTATTATTTTTTTGGTCAAAAATGACTGAAGAGCACCAGAGGGTTAGTGAATCTGAGTATAATTACTGAAGGTTAAAAGTTGCCCTGAATTCCACTTTATGGAACACATTCAGCCAAAGTGGGCCAGCAATATTTAAACACTACAAAAAACTGACACATTTTTTTATTTGCATTTTATTCCTTATTAACTATAACAAACAAGCTGTCCCAATTACATTGAGTGTTTACAAAGTGTACAGTTTAATTTTAGTGTTTATGTTCTGCCTTTCACCTCGAGCGAGTCCTCTTTTGAAGTGTGGCCACGGCCACCAGTGTCATATTGCATCAAACAAAACTGTTTATACAGTCATTGGCAGAAAAAAAACAGGATGTGACCTTTATACGAAAAAAAGGTGTATAGAATAGTTCTGCTTAGAAAGAACTGTTGAGCTGGAAATAACTACTGAAACCAGCACTGCTTAACTGCAGAGTCACTGCATGAGTATACATCGATCAGCCATAACATTATGACAGGTGAAATGAATAACACTGAATTATCTCTTCATCACGGCACCTGTTAGTGGGATATATTAGGCAGCAAGTGAACATTTTGCCCACAAAGTTGATGTGTTAGAAGCAGGAAAATGGGCAAGTGTATCGATTTGAGCGAGTTTGACAAGGGCCAAATTGTGATGCTAGACGACTGGGTCAGAACATCTCCAAAACTGCAGCTCTTGTTGGGTGTTCCCGGTCTGCAGTGGTCAGTATTTATCAAAAGTGCTCCAAGGAAGGAACAGTGGTGAACCGGCGACAGGGTCATGGGCGGCCAAGGCTCATTGATGCACGTGTGGAGTGAAGGCTGGGCCGTGTGGTCCGATCAAACAGACAAGCTACTGTAGCTCAAATTGCTCAAGAATGTAATGCTGGTTCTGATAGAAAGGTGTCAGAATACACAGTGCATCGCAGTTTGTTGCGTATGTGGCTACATAGCCTCAGACCAGTCAGGGTGCCCATGCTGACCCCTGTCCACCACCAAAACCACCAACAGTGGGCACGTGAGCATCAGAACTGGACCACGGAGCAATGGAAGAAGGTGGCCTGGTCTGATGGCTAGCTTGGTTTGAGGAGCACAACAAGTTTGAGGTGTTGAATTGGCCTCCAAATTCCCCAGATCTCAATCCAATCGAGCATCTGTGGGATGTGCTGAACAAACAAGTCTGATCCACGGAGGCCCCACCTCGCAACTTACAGGACTTAAAGGATCTGCTGCTAATATCTTGGTGCCAGCGATACCACAGCACACCTTCAGGGGTCTAGTGGAGTCCATGCCTCGACGGGTCAGGGCTGTTTTGGCTGCAAAAGGGGGACCAACACAATATTAGAACGTGCGATGCACTGTGTATTCTGTCAAACATCCGCATTGATGGGTTCAGTATTGTGTTGTAAAGTGGTTTCTCTGTTGAGCAGAAGTCAGATGGTTTCGTGTGAGCAGGAATGGAAAAAACATCTTCAACCGCACGCTATTGACGCAATCACAAACAGACATCAAACTACAAGCGTCCAGCAGCAGAAATGTGCACATGCACAAGATGTTCACCAAACCACATTTCTGTACAGACATAAATGAGACCTCAGCAGGGTCTCAATTCCTTTAGTTTGCATCTATATTTTGTGCTTTTGACTTTAAGAGTAAACAATGAAACGCTCCAATGGACTATAAGACTAAATTTCAAGGTAAAGTCTATTGAAGATTACGTTTTTAGCACCTTTCCATTGCTCAAGGTCGCTATACATGGTACATTATGCATAGCACACAAGTAAGGCCACATGCAGCCACATTATTGAACATACATATCAAACATACATAACTTGAAAGTAGACTAAATGTTATGGAGAGTGAGGGGTAGTGAGTTCTATAGTTTAGGAGCAGTAACACAAAAAGATCTTCCACCTTTGAAGTTTTTAGGAGATCTTTTAATGAATCCATTGTTTCTTATTCTTTAAACCCCTTTAGGATGATCCTGCTCTATGTCCACTGTGATTTCCTGATGAAACATGTGGTGATTCTTACGGAGCCCCGCACATGACATGCAGGAATAAACTAGTAAGCTAAATCGTGCGCACAATTTATTATAAGTTGATGGAATGAAGTAGTAAATCGTCCCAGCAGTTTGTTGTTTCCTGTGCCTCTGTCAAGGCCAACGCCCTATAGAAGATTATGTAGAGGAGTTTTGCAGACTTTGCACTCTGGACTACCAAGGGGAAAAATTCACTTTTCCCTGGCCCAATATATCGACCATGCCCTACTGTTAAGTGCTTCCTCGTTTACGGTGGTAGCTGTGGAGGATCCCCTCAGTCCCACAGTGCCTGTCCACGTCCAGAGTCCAGCTGCGTAGTCCGTAATCCAGAGACGGCTCCAGCCCCTGACCAGCGTCCAGAGACGGCTCCAGCCCCTAACCAGCATCCAGAGATAGCTCCAGCCCATGACCAGAGTCCAGAGAGGGGTCCAGCCCCTGGCCAGAGTCCAGAGAGGGCTCCAGCCCCTGACCAGCGTCCAGAGACGGCTCCAACCCTGTGACCAGAGTCCAGAGACGGCTCCAGTCCATGATCAGCATCCAGAAATGGCTCTAGCCCGTGACTAGTGTCCAGAGATGGCTCCGCTCTTGACCAGCATCCAGAGACGGCTCCATCTGCTGTCCCGAGTCCAGAGAGGACTCTGTCTGCTGTCGCGATTCTAGAGGGGACTTCAGCCGGTGTCCTGAGTCAAGAGGGGACTCCAGCCCCTGATCAGGATTCAAGATCAGCTCCAGGCCATGAACCCATAGAACTCCGAACTTCCTGCACCACCATGGCTTCCTGAACTTTCTGCACCGCCATGGTCCCCTGAACTTTCTGCACCGCCATGGTCCCCTGAACTTTCTGCACTGCCATGGTCCCCTGAACTATCTGTGCCACCATGGTCCCCTGAACTTTCTGCTCCACCATGGTCCCCTGAACTACATTTGCCGCCATGGTCACCTGAACTTCCTACACCACCATGGCTTCCTGAACTTCCTGCACCACCATGGCTTCCTGAACTTTCTGCACCGCCATGGCTTCCTGAACTTCCTGCACCACCATGGCTTCCTGAACTTTCTGCACCGCCATGGTCCCCTGAACTTCCTGTACCGCCATGGTCCCTTGAACTTCCTGTACCGCCATGGTCCCTTGAACTGCCTGCGTCAATGCCATGGCGTTTGCCATGTTCCCTGGTCTAACTTTGTTTTCTGTAAACCGCTGTAGGTGAATTCTTTGTTTAGTCAAGTCTGTTCAAGTCAAGTCGGTTCAAGTCAAATCTGTTCAAGTCAAATCTGTTCAAGTCAAATCTGTCAAGTCTGTTCAAGTCAAGTCGGTTCAAGTCAAATCTGTTCAAGTCAAATCTGTTCAAGTCAAATCTGTCAAGTCTGTTCAAGTCAAGTCTGTTCAAGTCAAATCTGTCAAGTCTGCACTTGGGTTCGTAAAGCTTGCCTCCAGTGGATCAATATTTTACATATGGACAGAAAAAGATTGAAGTTTGATCATCTTCTCATTGTGATTGGTGCATAATCCACACAATCCTCCTCTTCAACTTTCTGTAAAAAATGCATGACATGAAATGAAAATAATAAATGTGATATATATATTTTTTTTTTTTGAAGTAACAAGGCTTTTATAAACATCTGATGGTGCTGTGTTTGAGATTTATGTGATAGATCATTATAATGTGGAAGCCCCTTTCCACCACATAAGAAAACAAATCATGCTCTGGTAAAATCATAATTAAGACATAAATCAAACTTATGTCGTAATTTCAACATTATAAATCACAAAAACATTTTAAGTCATCATTTTGAATTTTAAATATATCCATATTATGATTTAGTCATAGTTTCATCTTTTTGTCATAATTATGATTTACAATTATTTTTATTTTTAATCTGGTAGAAATGGGTTCAATGTTATACAGACAAAAATCACACACTAATCTACATCTGAATCACTGCTGAAATTATGCAAATATTTAACAAATTAACAATAATCTTACCGATTTCTGTGTGTTTCTTTTGTAGAATGTCGTCTCAGCGTAAGTGACCTCTTCTTCACGAGTCTCCACCGTTTGAACTATAATAGATACAATAAAACAACAAAACTCAATCTTAAATAGATGGTTCTTCACAACAGAAAAATAGTTATTTCAAATTTAAAGAAACAAATGTTAAAATTACATTAAGAAATTTAATTTACCATTAGGCTTCTTCCACACACACACACACAAAACAAATCCTAAAAAAAATATGTTTGTCATAAAATTTAGAGAGACATTCTTTAGACATAAATCAAACCAGATGGGTTGTTTAACAAAAGTCAAGTTATTTACATTCTCTGTATTTAATCAGCTTGTAGACTCGACAAAGCAACATTAAAGTCGCCATTCATTTTAATTTGAGCACCAGCTGCATGTAAGATTGTTCTTAAAATGAAGAAAGCTTTTAAAATTTTTTGAATTAAAAATAGACATTTAACTGTTTTTGCATTTTCAGTGTTGAGGCAGAATCTGTTTTTGTGCGAGTGAGACGAGTAAAGAGCGACCTTCAGTGTCATTATATATAAATAGGCACACATTCTGATATGAGTGTAATCTACAGAAAATAACGATGCATTCGTTTGGTTTCGTATAAAGGTTAAGTACAAAATTATGAGAATAATTTTGAGTACATGACAAAATAGGCATATCGGTTGACTGGTTTAGAGCATATTTTCAAGGAAATAATTTGTTATATTACTTATTTAAAATCAGCAGGAAACACTTGCCTTCAATTTTTCTACATTTCTTGCAAAGGCAGAAGATCCCAAATCCAGCAATCAACAGAGATCCAGCAGAGATCAGCACTATCAGAGAGACTGAGACTGGAGGAGGAGAAGGTCCAACTGGTTCTGAAAAAAGTGAATGTGTCAGTCTGATCTACAACAGAAGTCAGAGATCAGGTCAGTAAATAAACACAAATATCAGTCGTGCTGCTGTACCTGCACACGTGTGACAGAGTTGAGTGATGTTGGGATGTCTGGTCTGGTTGCTGATGGGATTGTTGAGCACACAGCTGTAGGTGTTTTTATCCTGATATTCCACCTCCAGAGGTAGAGAGAGACTGATGCTGAGATCAGACACACTGATGCTGGACAATAAACTGTTCCCTTTGTACCAGGAGAGAGTCACATGACTCACATTCACAGCTGAACACACCAGTGAACATGATGATGATGATGATGATGATGATGATGATGATGATGAAGAACATTGTGAAGAGTTTCTGCTGATGACAGGAACAGGCAGACAAGCTGGAAAACACGAGAGAATAAAGATACATATTTATAAATCTACACAACAATCAGTCTATTTTTGTTGTGAATTAGAGAATCGATGTAATATATTTTGTGTTGAGTGAGTGTTTAGTGTGTTTACAGTCTCTGAATGTGTCTGTCATCTCAAACTATACAATTATGTAATGGATGTAAATAGAATTTGTTCATGTTTAGATAAATGACATCTCACCATAGACAGAAACACTGAATGTTTTTGTTGATTTTTTCACTCCACTTATATCTAGTTGATAATCTCCAGCATGTTCAGTTGTGATGTTTGTGATGGTCAGAGATCCAGTTTGATTGTCCAGCTTCAGTCTGTCTCTGAATCTCCCATCAGGAACATCAGATGTGGGGAAGGTTTGGTTCTTTTTCTTCATTTTAGCTATGAGAGACTTTTCAGCTCCAAATTTCCACATTAAATCGTCGTCTTCATGTATTTCAGTATCATCAGTGTTTAGAGTAACAGAATCTCCCTCCATCACTGACACTGACTCACCAAACACACCTGATGAACACACAGATTTTACACTGATTAATGTTTCTGATGGTTTATAAAGCCATAAATCAGCTGAAGTGTTTATAATTTACATGTAAAGTTGAGAACATCAAGAACAGCAGAAACACAGAACACAATGAATGGACAGACAAACACTTAGCACTGGTCGAACCGCTTAACATTTGCACCAATAAGGATGAAGTTAAATCTATATCTTATAGCTGTATATCACTGCAATATGGACATTCCTTTGACACAGATAATTAAAATTAAATGTGTAAAATGTGAACTGTCTTTATACACTTCTACTGTAAACTGCTAACCGCTAATGTTACAGAGAGACGGTCAGAATCACGCAGAGAAAACACTGAAGCAGTGCTTATGTGATTACCTGAAAATATATTTAAAGTAGCAATTAATAGAGTAATATGGCAGCATCATTTATGAAAAAATAAGCGATAATAGCTTACTTTTCTTATTCAAGAATTATTGTTATTATTATTACTTTTACAAATGTCCATTTTAAACAAGCTAATAACCCAACAAACAGTAACACGTCGGATTTTCAAACTAAATAATCCAGGCTTTTAAATATAAATGCATTATTTCAGATATGAACTCAAAGCAAACAGGTTTCCAAAAATAGCAACAACTTGTGCAGACATGCAACTTTAAAGTTTACTTTAAAAAAGTTAATCTATTTTAAACGTAAAGGAACGCCGGGATCTGCTTATTTCAAAGTTTGAAGTTTGATGCAACAGATTTATCAGCTAAACCTTGATTTAATATTAATCCGTATGGTGCAACACATGCTTAATCTTTAGTTTGTTATCTGCTGGAGGAAAATCTTTAATCAAAAAAAATTATAGAGTGACATGATAACTATTGCAGATTGAAACTACAAATTTAATCGTGCTTGATATTTCCAATACATTTTTAATGGATTCACTTTTCAGATTTACATTTTCAGTGTAAAATTCTGAACAGAGACTGAATTAAAAGTTAGTGGATTTCGCAATATTAATGATTCATCAGGTACATAACGGCATATGAAAATAATCTCATTTGAGCAGCAGCTGCCGCCTTATTACTCTAAAATGGTAAAAATTAAGCCATAAAAATGTTTTTATAACTCACCGATCAGTTTCCACCAGCATAAACCGAAGACAAACATGTGAAACATTTTCTTTAGTTGTTCCGTGTCTGATCTAATAAAACTACGTGCTAAACATACAGCAGAACTGTTGGTGTGTGAATCCTCCCACGGCAGCGACAGAGTTTGACCCTCCTAGTTTCACAACCCTGCATTCGCATGATACAATCTTATAGCTGTTATTAAGACTTTAACTGTTCTTAATGGGCGAAATATTCCTTATTTTTGGTTCTCTCAGAAAAAAAAGGTGCAAAAGCTGTCACTGGGGTACCTTATTTACCCATTAGGGTGCATATTAGTATCGTAAATTACATATAAGAGCCTAAAGTGTACATATTACTACCAAAATGGTACATATTAGTACCTGATTGAGTGTAAAAGGAGCATCTCAGTCTTTGCAAGTAAAGATGGGTCATGGCTCATCACTTTGTGCCAAATATCATAAGAGAATTGTCAAACAATTCAAAAATCACGTCTAAATGCAAGATATCCATCCACCATACATGATATTGTGAAAAGATGAGAAATCTCACTCTATGTATGGCAAGGTTGAATGTGCGGTTGAAGGTTCTCTGATGAATGTGCATGACCTCTGACCCCTTAGATGGCATTGCATAAGAAACCGTCATGCAGCTGTGTTAAATATAGCCACAGGAGCATCAAGAAATGCTACTGTAATCTCTGTCACGCGAGGAGAAAGATATACATCGATTTTATGCAGAGATGCCGCCGAGTTCTCTCAGATGAGGGGCTTTCACACCGGAGGAACCTTGTTATAGTTCCTAGAACTAATGGCGGAAGCACCCGCTTTTTGCGTGTTTGCACTGCAGGAACTGGGAACAATTTTAGTTCTAGGAACTGCTTTTGGGGGAACTAAATTAGCTTCAGAGTAGAGTCTAACTCAACACAATGAACTTCCAGTGATGTAAGTGTGCGCTGATTGGCCGAACACATGCAAAACCAGCACCTGCTTCCTGCACACACAGATTATAGCTTATATATTTACTCCACAAACTAACTCTACGAACATGGAAAACAGTGATAGATGGACCTCTCAACCTTTACACTAAAGAGAAAATCCATTTAAAAGACTTTAATCAAATAAAGCTGGCGATCATCCAATTACTCACCGGCTCAAGCTTACTCTCTCATCGCTCGTCCTGCTCGTCACATATCCCCATCCCCCCTCGCAGGCCAGGGGGGTACCCACAAGACTGCGCTCTACTCCCCCCCGGAGCCAGTCTTGGCGGCCGCAGCACCTGGGGGTAAGGACAGACGAGACGAGAGAAAAGGAGCCGGAAGCATGAGGAGCGACAGAGACGAGAGAGGAGAAAAAAAAATCCTGGTCCGGTTCCCGGACACACCATCGCTCGGTCCTCAGCAGCCGAGAGGCTCTTTCTCGCTGTGCCATGTGGTGGTACTGGACGCTCGGTGGACGGCTCGATCCTCCTCCGCCCCCTGGCGGCCAGCAGTGGCTCCTCCTGTTGAGGGCAGCTGGCAGCGAGTCCCCATCATGGCGGACGGCAGCAGGCTCCGGCCCACGGCAAACGCCGGCGACTCCTCCGCTCCCTCTCGGATGGCAGCCACCCCATCTCGACCCAGGGGCACGGCAGCAAGCTCTCCATCCCACCGGTCTTCATTCGCTCCAGGCAGCCACTTATGGTCTTCTCGCTTCCACGCTGCCCCACCTCCTCAGCACCGCGATCCCCCTCAGCAGCGAGGGCTCTTCGACAGCATGTCCCTCCTTCTTCCCGGGTTTTGGCAGCAATGTAACAAAGTTCTTAGATATGGGAAGAAGGAGGCATTCGACATTCAAAATACTTTAATAATAAAACAAACAAACTGAAAGTAAACTGCCACGCACATACATAACAAAACGTAAACAACAAACAACGTAAACTCCAGGCCTGGTCCTCTCTCGTCCTTCACTGTTGTCGCTCCTCCTTTTATGCTCCATCACTCCTCCGTGAGAGATCCGAGACCGGTTTTCTTCAGTGGAAGGTAGTGAAGACGCGTCGACCATATTTTTTTTACGGTCTATGCTTCAGAGTTCTTACTGGCAGTGTGAATGCAACCAAAACACTTTTAGTTCTCGGGGAACCACCCAGGTGGCTAGTTCCTAGAACGAATTTCCTAGAACTACCCGGTGCGAAAGCCCCTATGGTCTAAAAAACAGTGGAAATCTATGCTGTGGTCAGATGAGTCCATGTTTCAGCTTGTTCTTGGGAAAAACGAACATTGAGATATCAGTCCCAAAGACGAAAGGGACCGTCCTGACTTTCATCAGCGACAGATACAATAGCAAACATCTGTCTGTGCATCGGTGCAAACGGCATGGGTGACTTGCGTACCACTGAAGTTAAGGCGTGTATTGGTATTGTACAGAGACATAAACTGCTATCAAGATGCCATCTTTCCTGGGAAGCAAGACAATGCCTCATTCTGCACATGCTACTTCAGAGTGGTTTTCTAGACACTCTTCATCAGTGGATGTACTCGACTGACTGCCTGAAGTCCAGATCTGTCTCTCTCTCTTGTTGAAAATGAATGGCTCATCATGAAAAGGAGAATCAGACGATGACCACATGACTGTCTTGAATAAGGCGAGATTGGGTAAAAATTCCACTTGCAGAACTGCAACATTATAGTATTCTCAATTCCCGAAAAGTGTCGTCAAAAGGAAAGGTGATGTGACACTCTGGTTAAAATGTCACTTTTTTTTGTGTGATCGAAAGCGACCAAAATAAAAATGTGTTTATATCTACAAAATACAGTAAAGCTGGTCAATGAAAGCAAATCTTTTCTTTGTACTTTTGACAGTTAAATGCAGGTGAAGGAGATACAAATCAGATTCTTTGCTTTATCTACATTTTACACAATGTCCCAACTTTTCTGGAAATGGGGTTGCAAAGTTTAACTCTAGTGATTTTAACAGGATTTATATTTATTCTACATTTTTGTGAATGGAAAAACCCAAGTACATAGATAAAGTCTGCCACCTCACAGTGCGAGTTTTACTGTAGTTCATTTGAGTCAAACGGAAAGCTGCTGCGGTCGGTTTTCTACAGAAATGTGGTTTTGTCTGTTGGGTGGACAAACATCTTGCAAGTGAGAATGTGTTTAGTGCATGTGTGCACATTCTTCCGGTCCTGCTACTATGAACAGATTTTTAACAAAACAAAAACAAGATGAGCAACTGTTTGACACCGAGGGAGAGAAACAGTAACAAAATGATCATATTTAACTGTTCAGAAGTTTAAAATGTGTTTTCTTTTAATTTTCTACCTATGGAAAAAAAGTCAGTCAGAGCTTGGATGGAAGGAGATGGTTGAAGTGAAAAAAAAAACACCCTGTGAGACACACGGGTGCAGTAAAACCTGAAACGGGTCTATATTTACACACAGAATAAACACGACACCAGGGAACCAAATGGGTAACTAAAGAACTAAAGAAAACACAGGAAGAGGGAGTATTCTTGAATAACTTCAACACAACACACAAAAACAGGTGGAGCCTAAGAAACTGTTGTTAATGAAACAGGATGTGGTTTATATGACCTTCATTAAATTGCACAAGATTATCCATTAGACTCATTTACGTTTGTCTGATGAGTGAATGTGCAAATAAGTGATGTTCTTTTTGTTTGTTTGAATGTGTTACATTATGAATCCAGACATATTTCTACCTACAACTTTTAGGATGTGTAGAAATTTTTTTTTGTGTATATACTGATCAGGCATAACATTATGACATCTGGGTCAGAGCATCTCCAAAACGGCAGCTCTTGTGGGGTGTTCCCGATCTGCAGTGGTCAGTATTTGTCAAAAGTGGTCTAAGGAAGGAACAGTGGTGAACCGGCGACAGCGGCCAAGGCACATTGATGCACGTGTGGAGTGAAGGCTGGGCCGTGTTTTCCGATCAAACAGACAAGCTACTGTGGCTCAAATTGCTCAAGAAGTTAATGCTGGTTCTGATAGAAAGGTGTCAGAATACACAGTGCATCTCAGTTTGTTCCATTTTGGGCTGCATAGCCTCAGACCAGTCAGGGTGCCCATGCAGACCCCGGTCCACTACCGAAAGCACCAACAGTGGGCACGTGAGCATCAGAACTGGACCACGGAGCAATGGAAGAAGGTGGCCTGGTCTGATGAATCATGCTTTCTTTTACATCACGTGCATAGGCGTCGATTTCGGGGGGGACGGGGGGGACCTTTTGTACCCACCACTTTTTTTTTTTTTTTTTTTTTTTAAACCTCGAGTTTAATTTTACGGTGAAGCATTGCTGCCACACGCATAATTTTTTCGACTCAATTGTGTCGTAATAATGATATCTTATGTCGTTTTAATGACATCTTTTGTCGTAAAAACGTTTGAAAAGCAGAAGCAAGCTCCGTAAAACAGGCTCTTCCGCTGCCTGTATCAGTGGCAGTGCCCATAGCACGAAATTGTTGTAATGTATTGATGTAGCCTACAGTTCTTAACAGCCGTGGGCAGCAGTGCCATGGGCCGCTCATGATTAGCGTAATGACGGACCCGGTGCAGCCACAAATATCATAACTATCTATAGGCCTACTGTAATTAAGACATTCAAGAAATGTATTAAAAAGAAAGATGCTTTCAGCCTTACTCAACTTTTTTACGCCCCTAGGGCCGGGCCTTGGGACAATTTTCCAGTCATAGCCTGCCTCAGACGCGGGCCGGGCTTCGGGCCTTTTTAGGCTATAGGACGGCGCTATGCAACACGCATCGCGCAAATGAGTAAAGCAAGCCAACACGCAAACTGCCACAAGTGAAGCTGAAAATAAGCTAAGCTAAATCTGAGATGCTCAAAAACACAATCATCTTCATTCAAACTAATGAGACTAAAGGCTCTTACAGTGCTCAGGTCGCTCGTTCTCATAATGCAGTCTTTGATGTTGAAATGAGCTGATGAATAAAATGCTCATATCTGTTGCTTTCGTTGACATGAACTCTGTTAAATGTGCATATAGCACGGGAATCGAAGATCGGATTTATATTAATAGGTGTAGCCTAAGGTAAGACAACCAGCATGTTTTTTTAATTATTTGTTTAGATTGTGTAGCCCGTTTCGTTTGCGCGTGCCGTTGCGATCTGCCTGCCTCATCTAGTCAAAAATGCCTTTTTACTGTGAAGGTGGTGATAGTAGGCTAAACATTTAAACAATGCTTTAAGTGTTTTATATGGATTTTATAAGCAAGACAAGTCAAGTGTTGATTTCAGAGGCTAAAGTGTTGGGTTAACTCATGTCGGCCACTGGTCGCTTGCTCGTCACTTTAAAAAGCAAAAACTTTAGTTTAACAAACAAAAAATGCTTAAATTTTTTTTCTAAATTAACTTAATAAAGAAACGAAACGAAGTATAGCCTAACTACTCTGACATGTGTTGATTTGAGAGGCTAAAGTGTTAGGTTAACTCACTGTCGGCCGCTTGGTCATCACTTTAAAAAGCAAAAACTTTACTTTTAGTTTAACAAACAAAAAAATGCTTCAAGCATTTTTCTAAATTAATTTAATAAAGAAACAAAACGAAATTTAACTATTTTGACATTAAAAAAACAACTATTTTAATGGCTGCAACTAATGTGTAATAGGGAGGATTAAAAAAAACACGGGCTCCAGTGGGACTCTGATAACGAAGTGGTAAAAAAATTGCAAAAATGAAAAATATTAAAGAATTCACGGGGCGCTTTTGTCGGCATGAGTAAGACCCGCAATATGTCTCAGCTGACATTTTTATTTATTTACATTAGTAAGCTACAGGACATAGTCTTTCAAAACATGACCTGCGCGAAAGAGAGAAAAAAAATAATGCATCATGTACCCAGCACTTCTGAAAATGCCCTTCTGATGCGTCTCTGTCCCCAGCACATCTCAAACCAAACTGACGCCCATGATCACGTGGATGTAGTTTAGACACTGCATACTTACTCATACTTACTCAATAATTACTCATAATTTGTCCAAGCATCCAGAATTATAGCCACGTTAATAACGTTTGTAAGAAACCAAACCATTTGTAAATCCGTCAAGATTTCAGCGAGATAAGAGTATTTGTGTTCGTGCAGATACCACAGAGCCTGCCAGAAAGCTTGCCTGTGACAAGATGGCCGCCGGTGATGACGTTAGGGACTCCACGGTAAGACATCTAGCCTTTATTATATATATATGGTTGTAAATAGTTGTGCAAAGTGAAATCTGAATCACGTTGTTGAAATATTTTGTCCCGTTGCTTTTGGCTCTCTATGGGCTTCTCCACATGCTTCTCCCTTGACTTTATCGGACTTTATGCCTCCACGTCACCCCGATTGCCTCATAGACAGTAAAAGATTGCCTGCGAGCTTCTTCTCCTGTCTATATGGTAATTTCTCTACTATGCGACCAGAGTCGTGTGGTTATGATGCAATCGTTAGCCTATTTTTACAAAAACGCCTTCCGCGATAGTGTAAGATACAAGGTAATGGAGCCTTTTATACATTGTCGTGTTTCTTTAGAAATAAACAATGGACACATTGAGTCTTTAAACGCCTCAGATGTAAAGTTATTCGCTGTCAAAGTGACGGCAAAATGAATGGGAGTCAATGGAATGCTAACAGCAGGTGATGGCTTGGTTAGCAATGGCTGCCCCTACGGAAGGTACACTTTCCGGGTGCAGGATTACCCCCTTGGTTTCAGAACAGCAGTTTCAGAACCACAGCCACAGAACCGGAACTTAGGGGCGGGGCTTAAACAGTCATAGTTGCACTACCCATACACGTGATTTTCTTTTGTTTAATATAAGCTGTTTTCACATGGATTTTGTCAAATAATCATATAATATGCATCATGATGCACAATGATCAAAAACATAGCCTATGATCATGCTTAATGTCAATGAATGAATACAAACACAGTAGTTTACTTCATGGATACAGGCTACAACTATACACCGTTTTTATAAAAATAAAAATAAAATGAATAAATAAATAACATGTTGTACAGTGTTTCCCATTTGACTGTATATATACACTACCGGTCAAAAGTTTTAGAATGGTAAGATTTTAAAATGGTTTTAAAGAAGTCTCTTCTGCTCACCGAGGCTGCATTTATGTTATTAAAATACCCCAAAAAATAAAATGTAATTTATTCCTGTGATCAAAGCTGCATTTTCAGCATCATTACTCCAGTCTTCAGAAGTGAACAGATTCAACATTCGTTCACCACATCATGACAGAAATATCACACGCAACTCAACATATTCTCCTTCATGCTTCTGTTGTCAAATGTGGAGGACAGGAGGAAATTTGTGTTGGTCAATGGCGCAGTCGTTTTCAGTTCCTAAAAATAAATTTTTAGACCAGCACGGAGAACAGGGGCGAACAGATGGGCGCGAGTGTATTTGCTATACAAACAATGTGGCGATGACTGTGAAAATGATAACAGCGTCGGGCTGAAACTAGCAAAAAACACTTGTCGCGCCTGCCGTTGCATTGCACCGGATGTTTGATAGGACCCAGAGAGTGCCTTAGTATTATTGTTCCAGACCTGAAGTCTTATTTTGAACACTAGGTGGTGAGACTTTATGCAGCGGGAAGGATAAAGAGCTAGCTGTAGCCTGTAGAATGGTCTGATGGCCACACATACTCTGATTGGCTCGGTTGTCTTTCATAGGTATATAAAAAATGTGTTCAGACTTCGGAGTTGTCTTCACTGGAATGCACGGACAATACAACATTGCCTACATACTGCAATGGCAAAATAAATGAATTATTAAATGTTTATTCGTAGTGGACGGTGTGCAAATGTAAGAAATAAAATATTACTCCAGTAAAAGTGAGGTATCTAATGCTCAGTTTGACATTATTAAGTATTATTAGGAGCTGGAAATATCTAGTCCCGGTGTTGTACCGGATGTCGACTGCCTGCCAAATTATTGTCCCCCCTCGTTGAAGTCACTACCTGATAAATGCAGGCGAAGCTGACCCGGCTCTGTGATTTTATGTGGCCTACCACTTTGTGGCTGAGTTATTGTTGTTCCCAATTGCCTCCACTTTGTTATAATAACACTAATAGTTGACAGTGGAATATTTAGTTGTGAGGAAATTTTACAAATGGACTTATTGCACAGGTGGCATTCAATGATTTGGAGGGGTGTCCCAATACTTTTAGCAATATAGTGTATGTAGTGAATACTATGTGGTTGTATATGTATGAGGAGGGGGGTATATATGAATCAGGATGTGAGTTTGTATGATATTCATTAAAGGGTTTTTGTCACGTTGCGCAAAGGAAAAAATGGAAGTGAGGACTCAGTTGCAGAGAAGGTGGATTTATTTAACAAAATAAACATAAACACAAAACAAAAACCCACAAGAGGGAAAATCAAACTTGAACTACAAAACCAACTGGAACAGAACATGAAGCACATCAGGGAAACAGGAGACACACGACAACGATCCAACATAAGACTGCAAACACGAGGTGACTATAAAGGGTGATAATCAGGAGGGAACAGGTGGGGTCAATTAAACAATAATGAGATAACAAGAAGGGTGGGGTCCAGACAGAAGACAAGAGCACTTGGCCCAGATACAAACCAAAACACCACATGTGCAAAACAAGACAGGACAGACATGTGACATTGCCCAGTTCAGGAGGCCAGGACGGCCCACACAGTTCAGGAAGCAAAGTTCTCTCTGGACTTGACACGGGAAGCAGAGCCCTCTCTGGACTCGACACGGGAAGCAGAGCTCTCTCTGGACTCGACACGGGAAGCAGAGCTCTCTCTGGACTCGACACAGGAAGCAGAGCTCTCTCTGGACTCGACACGGGAAGCAGAGCTCTCTCTGGACTCGACACAGGAAGCAGAGCCCTCTCTGGACTCGACACGGGAAGCAGAGCTCTCTCTGGACTCGACACGGGAAGCAGAGCTCTCTCTGGACTCGACACAGGAAGCAGAGCTCTCTCTGGACTCGACACGGGAAGCAGAGCGCTCTCTGGACTCGACACGGGAAGCAGAGCCCTCTCTGGACTCGACACGGGAAGCAGAGCCCTCTCTGGACTCGACACAGGAAGCAGAGCTCTTTCTGGACTCGACACGGGAAGCAGAGCTCTCTCTGGACTCGACACAGGAAGCAGAGCTCTCTCTGGACTCGACACGGGAAGCAGAGCTCTCTCTTGGCTCGACACAGGAAGCAGAGCTCTCTCTGGACTCGACACGGGAAGCAGAGCTCTCTCTGGACTCGACACAGGAAGCAGAGCTCTTTCTGGACTCGTCACAGGAAGCAGAGCTCTTTCTGGACTCGACACGGGAAGCAGAGCTCTCTCTGGACTCGACACGGGAAGCAGAGCTCTCTCTTGGCTCGACACAGGAAGCAGAGCTCTCTCTGGACTCGACACGGGAAGCAGAGCTCTCTCTGGACTCGACACGGGAAGCAGAGCCCTCTCTGGACTCGACACGGGAAGCAGAGCCCTCTCTGGACTCGACACAGGAAGCAGAGCTCTTTCTGGACTCGACACAGGAAGCAGAGCTCTCTCTGGACTCGACACGGGAAGCAGAGCCCTCTCTGGACTCGACACGGGAAGCAGAGCCCTCTCTGGACTCGACACAGGAAGCAGAGCTCTTTCTGGACTCGACACGGAAAGCAGAGCTCTCTCTGGACTCGACACAGGAAGCAGAGCTCTCTCTGGACTCGACACGGGAAGCAGAGCCCTCTCTGGACTCGACACGGGAAGCAGAGCCCTCTCTGGACTCGACACGGGAAGCAGAGCCCTCTCTGGACTCGACACGGGAAGCAGAGCCTTCTCTCGACACGGGAAGCTCTCTCTGGACTCGACACGGGAAGCAGAGCTCTCTCTGGACTCGACACGGGAAGCAGAGCTCTCTCTGGACTCGACACAGGAAGCAGAGCACTCTCTGGACTCGACACAGGAAGCAGAGCCCTCTCTGGACTCGACACGGGAAGCAGAGCCCTCTCTGGACTCGACACGGGAAGCAGAGCCCTCTCTGGACTCGACACAGGAAGCAGAGCTCTCTCTGGACTCGACACGGGAAGCAGAGCTCTCTCTGGACTCGACACAGGAAGCAGAGCTCTCTCTGGACTCGACACGGGAAGCAGAGCCCTCTCTGGACTCGACACGGGAAGCAGAGCCCTCTCTGGACTCGACACAGGAAGCAGAGCTCTTTCTGGACTCGACACAGGAAGCAGAGCTCTCTCTGGACTCGACACGGGAAGCAGAGCCCTCTCTGGACTCGACACGGGAAGCAGAGCCCTCTCTGGACTCGACACGGGAAGCAGAGCTCTCTCTGGACTCGACACAGGAAGCAGAGCTCTCTCTGGACTCGACAAGGGAAGCAGAGCTCTCTCTGGACTCGACACGGGAAGCAGAGCTCTCTCTGGACTCGACACAGGAAGCAGAGCTCTCTCTGGACTCGACACAGGAAGCAGAGCTCTCTCTGGACTCGACAAGGGAAGCAGAGCTCTCTCTGGACTCGACACGGGAAGCAGAGCTCTCTCTGGACTCGACACAGGAAGCAGAGCTCTCTCTGGACTCGACACGGGAAGCAGAGCCCTCTCTGGACTCGACACGGGAAGCAGAGCCCTCTCTGGACTCGACACGGGAAGCAGAGCTCTCTCTGGACTCGACACAGGAAGCAGAGCTCTCTCTGGACTCGACAAGGGAAGCAGAGCTCTCTCTGGACTCGACACGGGAAGCAGAGCTCTCTCTGGACTCGACAAGGGAAGCAGAGCCCTCTCTGGACTCGACACAGGAAGCAGAGCTCTCTCTGGACTCGACACGGGAAGCAGAGCTCTCTCTGGACTCGACACAGGAAGCAGAGCCCTCTCTGGACTCGACACGGGAAGCAGAGCCCTCTCTGGACTCGACACGGGAAGCAGAGCCCTCTCTGGACTCGACACGGGAAGCAGAGCCCTCTCTGGACTCGACACGGGAAGCAGAGCCCTCTCTCGACACGGGAAGCTCTCTCTGGACTCGACACGGGAAGCAGAGCTCTCTCTGGACTCGACACAGGAAGCAGAGCTCTCTCTGGACTCGACACGGGAAGCAGAGCCCTCTCTGGACCCGACACAGGAAGCAGAGCTCTCTCTGGACTCGACACGGGAAGCAGAGCTCTCTCTGGACTCGACACGGGAAGCAGAGCTCTCTCTGGACTCGACACAGGAAGCAGAGCTCTCTCTGGACCCGACACTGGAAGCAGAGCCCTCTCTGGACTCGACACGGGAAGCAGAGTCCTCTCTGGACTCGACACGGGAAGCAGAGCTCTCTCTGGACTCGACACGGGAAGCAGAGCCCTCTCTGGACCCGACACGGGAAGCAGAGCCCTCTCTGGACTCGACACGGGAAGCAGAGCTCTCTCTGGACTCGACACAGGAAGCAGAGCTCTCTCTGGACTCGACACAGGAAGCAGAGCTCTCTCTGGACTCGACACGGGAAGCAGAGCCCTCTCTGGACTCGACACGGGAAGCAGAGCCCTCTCTGGACTCGACACGGGAAGCAGAGCTCTCTCTGGACTCGACACAGGAAGCAGAGCTCTCTCTGGACTCGACAAGGGAAGCAGAGCTCTCTCTGGACTCGACACGGGAAGTAGAGCTCTCTCTGGACTCGACACAGGAAGCAGAGCTCTCTCTGGACTCGACACGGGAAGCAGAGCTCTCTCTGGACTCGACACAGGAAGCAGAGCCCTCTCTGGACTCGACACGGGAAGCAGAGCCCTCTCTGGACTCGACACGGGAAGCAGAGCCCTCTCTGGACTCGACACGGGAAGCAGAGCCCTCTCTGGACTCGACACGGGAAGCAGAGCCCTCTCTCGACACGGGAAGCTCTCTCTGGACTCGACACGGGAAGCAGAGCTCTCTCTGGACTCGACACAGGAAGCAGAGCTCTCTCTGGACTCGACACGGGAAGCAGAGCCCTCTCTGGACCCGACACAGGAAGCAGAGCTCTCTCTGGACTCGACACGGGAAGCAGAGCTCTCTCTGGACTCGACACGGGAAGCAGAGCCCTCTCTGGACTCGACATGGGAAGCAGAGTCCTCTCTGGACTCGACACGGGAAGCAGAGTTCTCTCTGGACTCGACACGGGAAGCAGAGCCCTCTCTGGACCCGACACGGGAAGCAGAGCCCTCTCTGGACTCGACACGGGAAGCAGAGCTCTCTCTGGACTCGACACGGGAAGCAGAGCCCTCTCTCGGGGACCACCAGAACCACCGGAACTAGGTGAACTCCTGGAGCCCTTCCTTTCCCGATATGGAGTCAACCGCTTCAGGGAAGCTGCCGCCCCTTTAACCACCTCCGGGTAGGTGGCAGATATGGCGACCCCGTTCTTCCTCCTCCTTGGTAGTTTTGAATTTGACATTAACTGCTGTGCCAAGTTGAAAGAACTGTGTGAAGAGTTTTGAAAAAGTGACCTAAGTATTCAGAAATGTGTCCTAGCAATTGTAAAAAATAAATAAATAAATAAAACACTGTAAATCATTTAGATATAGTGTTTGTGATGGGTCACAAATATAATATAGTCAGAACACCAGCAGGATAATAGTCTGTTTCCTGCTGAGCTCACAGTGATGATGCTGTTCTTCAAAAACACACCAGATGGAGCCATTTATCAGTTTAATTAATATCATACCACTGATGATGTGTGAATATAAAAGGATTCAACTTCTGACCTTTACTCAAGCCAACAGTTCAATTCAGTCCTTAACATGAATCCAGTGTGTAAATAACATTTATTATATGCTTATATTAGATTGTGGAGCTGATTTCTGCTTATGATACTAGATGATGTTGTAGTATGCACACTATATTATCAGGGATTGTGTACATCTCAGACGTACCTGTTACGACTCAAATTAGGGACCAACATAAGAGCCTTTCAGGAAGGTAGCAATACAAGAAATCAAAAGGGCAATAAAAATATGTATAACATTTATAGGCAACGGAAAGTAACAAAACAAACCACAATATAAACATACAGAACTTAAAATAAGGACTGGTGAGCTAACTAATCTAAACTACAACTCAGAGTTAATGCTTTCCTAACTCCCGAGAAACACAAAAGAATATACACAAAAGAATCTTCCGGGTCAGCTTACTTTCCTATGCTTTCCCACTAACCTACTATAACTAGACAAATGAAACTCACCATTCTATATAAAAGAGAAACACAAACTCCGAAACCACAAACAACAGGTTTCCTGAGGTAGGCCCAAACTGAAGTGCCACCAGCAGCTCTTAAATAGGCAGAAAAAGAGAAAACAAGAGAAAGAGCAGGGGCTCGTAACAGTACCATTTTGACTTGATGGATGATAAACAGGTGAAAAAATCCCTCAGACTTGCATTGAAGGAGGAACACGAGCGATATCTAGTGACCAGAAGATCACAGAGACCTTTTGACCGGTAAACAAACACCCTGAGTGCGCTAGTCAGCATTTGACAGAATTTGTACATTGATTTCAGTCTAAAATCTTTAAATAGGGTGTGAATAATTCTTCTGCTACACTTGCAGGAAATAACAACTGAAACAAGCACTGCGTATCAAAGCATGAACAGCTATAGGCTATATAAGATCATATGCATAATCTTAGTATTAATACCACAGACTCGTCGCAGGAGTTTTCAATAGTGAAAGGATCACAGCTGGATCTGATATAAGATAAATATTGAATCATCTTCTCATGCTGACAGACACATACTCCACATGAGTCTCCTCTTCAGATTTCTGTAAAACACATCACACAAGATAGAATAAAAAACTAAAACAAATCATCTATATTTATATCAGTGGTTTTAGAAAACATTATCAAGTATTGAAATGTTGTTATATTAGCATGAATTGCACAGTCCTAACGATGTTAAATCATAACCATAACACAAGCTGAATAGGAAAATGTACAATTTTGCCTAAAGAACAACAGAAAGTGACTTTTTTTTTTATATTAGCCTGAAGTGAAACGTTTCATGAATGAATACAGTAGAGTTTGAGTTTATTTATTGTCCTTTCTTTTTCACAATTTTACAGTTAGTTGCATTAAAATATCCTGCACTCTTTAGTGTTTCTCAGTTGCTTTAAAACATATTCCAGTACAAATGAGTTATTGCTTGCAGAAAAGTATCACGATCACACACTGATCTCCATCTGACTCACTGATATGATACAGACACACACAACAGAAACTGATGATAAATGATCTTACCCATGTGTGTGTGTTTCTTTCATAGAACGACGGATGATGAAACAGAACAGCAGAAGTTTTCTCATCTTCATGAATCTGAACTGCTCGAACAACAGGAAGAGATTAAAACATCAAAACTGAATCTGTTTTTTTACAAGATAAAGTGTTAATGCTCACAATTGATAAATATATTTAATGCTAATGCATATTAACAAAATTAATATGTTGTACATTACTGCTATTTCCACATGTGCTACTAACAGAGTAAACCGTAAATACAGAATCAGTGTTTGTGTGTGTGAGACGAGTAAAGAGCTGTTCAGATCAGTGCAAAAAATAATAACCAACATTATTTATGGACTAAATGGTCTTACCTACATGAATATTAAAATATTAAATTATAATATGGGCTATCAATTGAATAATTAGTTTGGAGTAGATTTTTCAATCATACTATTATTGTAATAATATTTGTTATAACACTTGTTAAAAGCAGAAGATGACTCTTGCCTTCTTGATCAGTTTTTCTGTGTTTTCTGCAGATCCAGAAGATCCCAAATCCAGCAACAATCATCAGAGATCCAGCAGAGATCAGCACTATCAGAGAGACTGGAGAAGGTCCGACCGGTTCTGTGATGATAAAGAAAGAAGTGAATGTCTCGGTCTGATCTACAACAGAAGACAGAGATCAGGTCAGTGAATAAACACATATATCAGCCGTGCTGCTGTACCTGCACATGTGTGGCAGAGTTGAGTGATGTTGGGATGTCTGGTCTGGTGGCTGATGGGATTGTTGAGCACACAGCTGTAGGTGTTTTTATCCTGATATTCCACCTCCAGAGGTAGAGAGAGACTGATGCTGAGATCAGACACACTGATGCTGGACAATAAACTGTTTCCTTTGTACCAGGAGAGAGTCACATGACTCACATTCACCACTGAACACACCAGTGAACAATTTGATAAAGATGATGATGATGAAGATGAAGAACATTGTGAAGAGTTACTGATGATGACAGGAACAGGCAGACGAGCTGGAGAACACGAGAGAATAAGAGGAAAACTGATAAATACAAAGTTTTTTCATGAAAAACTTTTTGTGCATGTTTGACAAATGAAGTCTCTTCTCACCAAAGACAGAAACACTGAATGATTTTGATGATGATTTCAATCCACTTATCTCTAGTTGATAATCTCCAGCATGTTCAGTTGTGATGTTTGTGATGGTCAGAGATCCAGTTTGATTGTCCAGCTTCAGTCTGTCTCTGAATCTCCCATCCGTAGCATTGGATGTGGGGAAGATTTGCTTCTGTCTTTTGATTCTAGCTATGAGAGATTTTTCAGCTCCAAATGTCCACAGTAAATCGTCGTCTTCATGTATTTCAGTAACATTAGTCTGTAGAAGAACAGAATCTCCCTCCATCACTGACACTGACTCACCAAACACACCTGATGAACACAGATTTTTACACAGATGAATGTTTCTGATGGTTAATAAAGCTTGAAATCATTAGATTTTCTTCTTTACATGTGAAGTTGAGAACATCCAGAGCAGCAGAAACTCAGAACTAAATGAAAGGTGAGATAAGAACAGACAAACTCTCAGGGCTGGTTGCCTCACTTAATGTTAAAACTTCATCTACGGTTCATTGGTCTGCCTCCGATGGATTTGCCATTGTAATTAAACAGCGATGATTTTAATATTACATTTCCTTTTTAACTGACAACCAGAAACTTTCTCTCTGACATCAGTCGCTCTTAGATTAAGAGAGAGACTGTCAGAATCAAGCAGAACATATATAATATCTTATAATATATGATCTTAAATGTAAAGTAAAACCAGGATCAAAATTATGGTTTAAAAGTAAGTCTGTAATTTTTTAAACAAAGTTTGGAGCAACTGAATTATTAGATAAATCTTGATTTAAACTATTGAAGTGTAATTAGTTTGGTGCAACACATCCTTAATCTTTAGTTAGTTTTACAGTTATCTGCTGTGGAGGAAAATCAGTGTTTAAAGAGAGAAAGTTTAATTGAGCTGGACTTTTTCCATACATTATTTTAAATAAATGAGACCTGCACATTTTGATTAATGTATTTTTCTGACTTCTGTAGATGTTTATGATCACTGCAGAATTTTTTTTACATTGTATTTAATAATAATAATAATAATAATAATAATAATAAACAGAGACATTTACATTCACTGTATGAATGTCCATTATTTTCATGACCTTTCTAGACCTAGAAATATAAATTTAAATAGGATTTTACAATGTTCATGATCCATTTAATAAAGAACAGCTGATGAAAATAATCTGAAAATTTGAACAGTAGTCAGGAAAAAAGGTACAAAAGCTGCGACGGGGACGGGACCCTTTCAAAAGGTGCACCTATTTATCGCTAAAGGATGCATATTATATCTTAAAGGTATATATTAGTACCGTTTGAAAGTGTGCCGCCCCAGTGACAGCTTTTGTCATTTTTTTCTGAGTGTAGCAGCCACTGTATTACTCTGAGATGGAAAAATATTAAACCATAACACATTTTTTTTATTACTTACCAATCAGACGGCACCAACACAAACCGAATAAAACGCACGTGAACAACATGTGAGACATTTTCTTCAGTTGTTCAATGTCACATCTAATCTGCTGAAAACACTGAATCCTCCCCCGACAGAGTCTGACCCTCCTATAGTTTCACTCGCTGTATGAGCATATGATATAATGTTATAGTTCACCTGGCCCTTATTAAGACTTTAACTGTGAGATATTCTTTATTGTTTATCATTTAACATACCTTTTGAAAAGTAGTTTTAACTAGTGGCCAAAAACTCTAGTGATTTTAAAATAGCTGTGTATTTATTCAGTTCTTAGTGTATGAAAAAAGTACAAAGTTAAAAGTGTGTCTGACCTCACAAAGTCAAACTGAAACCTTCTGCTGTTTTTTTTTTCCAGAGATGTGGTTTGATCTGTTTTGTGGACAGACATCTTGTTGGTGAGAGACTAGTATCAAGAGCATGTGTGTTTAGTTTGTAGGTGAAGAGTTTCTTCCTGTCCTGCTTCTATAGGAACAGCTTTGAACTTGAACTTTGAAACATGATGAGAAACTGCATTTCACACAGAGACAGAAAATCGAAACACAATGATCATTTAACTCTCACATTCACAAGTTCAGTCTGTAAAAGTGATTTATTCTTTCATTTTAAAAATGAATAATTTGATATCAACTTAGTAAAAAAACACGTTCACATTCTAGAGATTGTACTGGGATGCTTTATTACAGGTGAAATCGGGATGTGAGTTTGTATGATGTTCATTAAGTTTGTTATTAACTCATGAATGTTTGTCTGATGAGTGAATGCGTGAATCAATGATGTTCTTCTGCTGTTTGTTTGCATGTGTTACATTTACAGACATGAAGCCGATTTAGCTAGCCAGATACACTCGCCTAAAGGTTATTAGGAACACCTGTTCAATTTCTCATTAATGCAATTATCTAATCAACCAATCACATGGCAGTTGCTTCAATGCATTTAGGGGACAATCTCCTGAACTCTAAACTGAATGTCAGAATAGGAAAGAAAGGTGATTTAAGCAATTTTGAACGTGGCATGGTTGTTGGTGCCAGACGGGCCGGTCTGAGTATTTCACAATCTGCTCAGTTACTGGGATTTTCACGCACAACCATTTCTAGGGTTTACAAAGAATGGTGTGAAAATGGAAAAACATCCAGTATGCGGCAGTCCTGTGGGCGAAAATGCCTTGTTGATGCTAGAGGTCAGAGGAGAATGGGCCGACTGATTCAAGCTGATAGAAGAGCAACTTTGACTGAAATAACCACTCGTTACAACCGAGGTATGCAGCAAAGCATTTGTGAAGCCACAAACACGCACAACCTTGAGGCGGATGGGCTACAACAGCAGAAGACCCCACCGGGTACCACTCATCTCCACTACAAATAGGAAAAAGAGGCTACAATTTGCACGAGCTCACCCAAATTGGACAGTTGAAGACTGGAAAAATGTTGCCTGGTCTGATGAGTCTCGATTTCTGTTTGGACATTCAGATGGTAGAGTCAGAATTTGGCGTAAACAGAATGAGAACATGGATCCATCATGTCTTGTTACCACTGTGCAGGCTGGTGGTGGTGGTGTAATGGTGTGTGGGATGTTTTCTTGGCACACTTTAGGCCCCTTAGTGCCAATTGGACATCATTTAAATACCACGGCCTACTTGAGCATTGTCCATCCCTTTATGACCACCATGTACCCATCCTCTGATGGCTACTTCCAGCAGGATAATGCACCATGTCACAAAGCTCGAATCATTTCAAATTGGTTTCTTGAACATGACAATGAGTTCACTGTACTAAAATGGCCCCCACAGTCACCAGATCTCAACCCAATAGAGCATCTTTGGGATGTGGTGGAACGGGAGCTTCGTGCCCTGGATGTGCATCACTCAAATCACCATCAACCGCAAGATGCTATCCTATCAATATGGGCCAACATTTCTAAAGAATGCTTTCAGCACCTTGTTGAATCAATGCCACGGAGAATTAAGGCAGTTCTGAAGGCGAAAGGGGGTCAAACACAGTATTAGTATGTGTTCCTAATAATCCTTTAGGTGAGTGTATGTTTAAGCTTAATTTGTGACAATCCTGGGTTTTAGGTACCATTAAAGTGGTTTGGCTTTTAGCCGGGTTCATCTCCATAGTAACTTACGCTTCACAGCTAACCTGCTCCAGGGCAGGTTATGTTCTGGATAACAGATCTCAAACTGAAATTGGACCAATCAGCTGTGAGCAAAGTGATACACCTCTGATGCAATAAAGTCACTTCCGCTTTTCTACTCCAAATTAAAGGGGTCATGAACTGGCTTTTTATATTTTTTTATACTGTTGTCTGAAGTGAACTTATTGCGTTTGCGTGGTTTTTACATTCAAAAACATCATAATGAATAAGTAATAGGCTATTTTCTGCCATGGTTTTGAGCCTCTCTCAAGACACGCTCAGTGTTGATGGGCGTGCTGCACTGAAGACTTGGAAGTAAACGCCCACGGCTAGGATTGGATAAGATTTGCATATTTACTGAGCTTCTGCTCCCTCTGTCAGTGAAAGCGTGTGGCAAACGGCAACCGGAATGAATCCCCACAGCCAGGGCTTGCAAAATGTCTTTATCAAACAAACACAATGATTCATCTCTCATCCACCCGCGATTGATTGGAATGTTATTTTTTTATTAACGTTACTTGGCCTGCCCGATCTATGTATATAACCGCGAACCGTACACACACACACCCTTCAAATATCAAGCCAAGAGAGTGAATAACGCACATCAAGACAGTAATGAACCAAGAACACCACAAATAAAGGATTCTCCAGCTTGTGACAGCGTGCTAAGGTATGTTCTGTTGTACACACATAATCAAAACTATCTGTAACAATGCAATACTATCACATATAAAAAACATTTTTTACTCATATTAGTGTGTTGCTTCATTCGTTCATGTAATCTCATCCTGTCTGCAAATCCAGTCTCTTGTTTACAAACGAATCCGTGGTTACATGAACATACGTGTAATGTCTTCCCCCCGTGGGCTGGCTCGTCATTAAAAATAAAGTTCATCCATGCCACACCATGCCTTCGAATTGTCTTGAGCCAAGGAATAAGAGGAAAACAGAATTTTGTTTCTAGCCCTTATGGTTCAAAAGTTATTAGCATAAACATGAGATTTCTATGGCGGAAGAAGAAGATGAATAATAACACAAGCTTGCGTGATATATGTATTGCTTAGAAGTTCGATGCGATTTATCTCTATGTAGGCCTGTCATGTTAGTGGCACGAGTCGGTGGGTGGAGCTACAGAATCAGGCGTTGTTCTTTTATCTGTTGAGGCGGTGCTTCACCACACGATGACGTCAAGGTGTGGCATATTCTGAAATTCATTGTTTGCTGGGCCTGGTGTCAATAAAAGCTTTTCTTTGACTAACAAGGAAGTTTTCAGCTCTGAAACGTATGGGATATTCTTATATTACCATGAACTTTAATATAAAAAGCTCAAGGGAAAGTTTATTTCTCTATTCATGACCCCTATAAAATACAGCATAAGACTTGCATACTATACTATATTACTAGTATGTAACACGTGGTGTGTGTTGATCGTTAGTAAGGTCCTGACTGAAACTCCACAGTATGCTACTGCTATTATCCATTGTGTAGCTACATCTCAGATGCACCATTTTCACTTGTTGGATGATAAACAGGTGAAAAAAATCCCACAGACATGAATAAGGAACCCGAGCAGAAGATCAGAAGATCACAGAGACTTGAGATGGGCTCTTTTGACAGATAAACAAACACCCTGAGTGCGCTAGTGTTATTGTTCCAGACGTGAAGTCTCATTTTGAACACTAGATGGCGCTCTATACAGAGAGAAGCACAGTTTATATTACATTAACCCCTGCTGTTAGATTGAACTACACCATTATGTGGAGGAAAATTACTATTTCTACATAACTTTATAGTATTATGGCAGATATTTTACCAATGATTTGCATGCAAATTATAAAAAAGAAAATAAAAAACCTTTAGATTTATTAACACATTATCAAACAGACATATTTAACAAACCCAAATTGATAAAATCTGAATATCAGAGTATTGATGAAAAAGAACTCTACAACATTAAGATGTAACTACAACACATACACCAATGAGGCATAACATTATGACCTGTCTGTAAAATATTGTGTTGGTCCCCCTTTTGCTGCCAAAACAGCCCTGACCCGTTGAGGCATTGACTCCACTAGACCCCTGAAGGTGTGCTGTGGTGTCTGGCACCAAGATGTTAGCAGCAGATCCTTTAAGTCCTGTAAGTTGCGAGGTGGGGCCTCCATGGATCAGACTTGTTTGTTCAGCACATCCCACAGATGCTCGATTGGATTGAGATATGGGGAATTTGAAGGCCATGTCAACACCTCAAACTCGTTGTTCTCCTCAAACCATTCCTGAACCATTTTTGCTTTGAGGCAGGGCACATTATCTGCTGAAAGAGCCACAGCCACCAGGGGTTAGCGTTTCCATGAAAGGGTGTACATGATCTGCAACAATGCTTAGGTAGGTGGTGCGTGTCAAAGTAACATGGATGGCAGGACCCAAGGTTTCCCAGCAAAACATTGCCCAAAGCGTCACACTGCCTCCACCAGCTTGCCTTCTTCCCATAGTGCATCCTGGTGCCATGTGTTCCACCCGGCCATCCACGGGATGTAAAAGAAAACATGATGCATCAGACCAGGCCACCTTCTTCCATTGCTCCAGTTCTGATGCTCACGTTTGGTGCTTTCGGCAGTGGACAGGGGTCAGCATGGGCACCCTGACTGGTCTGAGGCTATGCAGCCCCATACACATGTAATAAATTACATTATTTTAATTTTTGGGTGAACTAACCCTTTAAATTAGAACCCGAGACTCAACGGAAAGAAAATAAACTCAAGTAAAAGAAATGAAAATGAGAGGAGGGTATTCAGATGACTGGAATGAAATATGGAACCCATTTTTTCTGATCTTGGTCTGCCACGACCGTCTATTCATCATGTTGTTTCCTGCATCTTGACTCTCTTGAAGGGAGACTCAGAGAGAACAGTGTCTGTTGAAAGGGTACCATTATCCTTTTCCGAATAGGAGGAGATTGCAATTTGGCGCTTCTCCATTCCAGTGTTGCGATTGGCTGCTGGTATCAGAGGGGCTCACAGTGTGGCAAACCCTTCTTTCCCCTGTGGAACTCATTTGCATTATGTGCACAGTTAGAAGTCTTTAAAGTGTCTTTAAAGTCTACCAATGCATTTCTCACTTTCCAAACCACCATCAGAATACCATTGGCAATATTCTAAACACATAGACACCAAACATGATAGAAAAAGATTGAAACGTCATGCATTCATTCATTTGTTCATTAACAGCTGAATCTGTGTAAGATGTTGCATTACAAATAGCTGTCACTGAGTATGAAATGGATGTGTGTAGTTTTCATCAGTCTTAAGGTTTCCAAACATAGTAATGATTGGATTTGGATGGATCAATGTGGTCTTTCTTTGTTTTACCCACTAGTGCAGAGGTCCTGAGGAATTTTTATGGCAGTCTCTAGAGGATGCGGGGCCGAAACAGGATGTGGACCAATGAGAAGTCCTGTCCTTCCTGGGCTTGGTACGGGTGGTCTTCTTGGCCTCTTTAGAGGTGTCTGGCTGTTGTCTTAGCATCTTTATCTGATGGTGTTAGACAGTTTGTTTGTGTTAGTCCACCAAGATCTAATCAAAATGTAGCAAACCTTTGTCCACTGTTATAAACTGGGCCCTGGAATGTTGAGTTGGGTTTTGTGTGGAATTATGCATACACTAATCATGTGGAAGATTCCTTTGTCTGCGCCCACAATTCCTACACACAACAAACTGAGATGCACTGTGTATTCTGACACCTTTCTATCAGAACCAGCATTAACTTTTATTAACAATTTGAGCTACAGTAGCTCGTCTGTTTGATCGGACCACATGGGCCAGCCTTCGCTCCACACGTGCATCAATGAGCCTTGGCCGCTCATGACCCTGTCACCGGTTCACCACTGTTCCTTCCTTGGCACTTTTGATAAATACTGACCAGTGCAGACTGGGAACACCACACAAGAGCTGCAGTTTTGGAGATGCTCTGACCCAGTTAAAGTCAAGTCAACTTTATTTATATGGCGCTTTTAACAATGCAGATTGTTTCAAAGCAGCTTCACAGTGTTAAACCGGAAAATAATGCAACAGAAATTTAATTCAGCCGTATTGCCGTTCTGGAGAACCATCAGGTGACCTAATGGAGAAAAATAAACCTTGGGAGAAACCAGGCTCAGTCGAGGTGCCAGTTCTCCTCTGGACAATTAACAAACAGCGTATTATTATATTCTGACAACTTTACAGGTCAGAGGTCATAATAGATCGGAATATTAGAAAAATCGGAGGCAACACGCCGGAGATGGGTTTATTGAGGTTGATGTGTCGATTAAATAAATAATTATTAAATAGGAATAATCAAAATATCGGAGTTATCATGCCGGAGACGGGTTTATTGAGGATGCCGTGTCGAAGAGGCAATTCCAGGGGGAGTCTAATTGACACGGTCTCTGCAGACACTTCAGTGTCATGCGTTGGTCTTGTCTGGGCGCAGGTCCACCATCTGAACTGAATAGGGCCCAGATCCGGCTGACTGCAGTAAACCTTGGGATAAAACAGAGAGACTATTTTTAGCGTAGATGCCATTCTTCTGATGATGTAAGGAGTACATCAGGTGTTATAGGAAAGTGTTCCCGGTGCCAGCTGACCTAGTTAATGCAGCCTAACAATCATTTCATTGAAAAAGTGTTTTATGTGTATGCCACAGTAAAGAGATGTGTTTTTAGTCTAGATTTAAACGGACAGAGCGTGTCTGCTTCCCGTACAATGCTAGGAAGACTGTTCCAGAGTTTAGGAGCTAAATAGGAAAAGGATCGACCGCCTGCCGTTGATTTCGATATTCTAGGTATTATCAACTGGCCAGAATTTTAATAGCCAGTGCAATGTTGACAGAACCGGGCTAATATGGTCATACTTCCTGGTTCTAGTAAGAACTCGAGCTGCTGCGTTTTGGACCAGCTGGAGTTTGTTTATTAAGCGAGCAGGGCAACCACCCAGTAGAGCATTACAATAATCTAGCCTTGAGGTCATGAACGCATGAACCAACTGTTCAGCATGTTGCATTGAGAGCATGTGCCTTAATGTAGATATATTTTTAAGATGGTAGAATGCAGTTTTACAGATGCTAGAAACGTGGCTTTCAAACGAAAGATTGGTATCAAAGAGCACACCCAGGTTCCTCACTGACGACGAGGACTTGACAGAGCAGCCATCAAGTGTTAGACAGTATTCTAGGTTCCCACTTGTGGAGCTTTTTTGTCCAATAATTAAAAATTACGTTTTTTTTCTGAATTGAGTTGCAGGAAATGACTGGTCATCCAATTTTTTATCTCAGCTATGAGTCGTCTAGCCATCACAATTTGGCCCTTGTCAAACTCACTCAAATCCTCACTCAAAAGCTTGCCTGTTTTTCCTGCTTCTAACACATCAACATTGAGGACAAAATGTTCACATGCTGCCTAATATATCCCACCCACTAAAAGGTGCCCCGATGAAAAGATAATTCAGTGTTATTCACCTCACAAGTCATAATGTTATGCCTGAACGGGAAAGAACTGTGAAATCTTTTTTTTCTACACATCCTAAAGGTTGTCGGTATCAATATGTCTGGATTCATAATGTAACACATTCAAACAAACAAAAAAGAACATCACTGATTTGCTAGCCTGACGTTGTCATACTCAATTCTAGTCAGAAATTTGAGTCTGATACTGCTCCGTTGGGCTGTGATTATGGGGCGTGTTTAAACCGAACCAGGAAAGACCTCAATTGGATAGACCAACAACCAATCAGAACAATGGAGCGACGCATAACGTTAGTTGTCAAATGTCAACAGAACTCAACTGCACTGTGTTGCCTAGTCAGCGCGGTTGAAGCGACCCCAATTATGTGACATACAGACCCAGGAATGCGAAATTTAGCAGGCAGTTCAGCCAAAATAACACATATTTTACCCCCCAAATGCCATTTTTCCCGGAGAACCCCCCTGGAAAGCTATTGGGCTTGTTTTTGGCTAGTTTTGAATAGCAATTGGGCGGGTTTTGCTGTAAAAACTTGGCAACCCTGTCTGCACGCACGCTAGAATAAGTCACGTTAGAAGAAGAAGATGAGTGTAAACGATCTTTGCCGGTGTTGTAAAAAAAGAATTTAAGGATACACAGAGTACTTACCAACACGATCATCATTTCTGAGAGAAATAGTAAAGGTGAATGCATACGAACAAGTTCTCCGTTTAGGATTAGAACAAATTCAACCCAAGCGCCTTTGATGACGTGGATGATTACGTTACTGTTTATCATCTGTCCATCATCGTCTAAAGCCCGCCCTGACAATTTCATTGGTCCGAACAGTTTCTGTTCGGGCATAATTACTTCTCTATGGATCAAGTCCAGACCGAACTGCCCAAGCTCAAATGTTGTGGGCGGGGCTAAGTTCGTCTGGCATCCAGGCTACTGATTTGCACATTCACTCATCAGACAAACGTAAATGAGTCTAATCTTGTGCAATTTAATGAACGTCATATAAACCACATCCTGTTTCATTAACAACAGTTTCTCAGGCTCCACCTGTTTTTGTGTGTTATGTGGCTTTCATGACTATTATATTGAAATTATTCAAGGACCTTTAGTTTGAATTATCCCTCTTCCTGTGTTTTCTTCCTGTTAATCCGTTCCTTTAGTTACCCATTTGGTTCACTGGTGTCTTGTTTATTCTGTGTGTAAATATAGACCCGTTTCAGGTTTTACCAATTTTGATAAATACTACTTTGTTTGAACAGTTAAATATGATAATTTTGTTACTGTTTCTCTCCCTCTGTGTCAAACAGTTGCTCATCTTGTTTGTTTGTTTTTGTAGTAGATTAAAGTTTAAAAATCTGTTCATAGCAGTAGGACAGGAAGAAGCTCTTCACCTACAAACTAAACACACATGCTACCGATACACATTCTCAGCTGCAAGCTGTTTGTCCACCCGACAGACAAAACCACATTTCTGTAGAAAACCGACCGCAGCAGCTTTCCGTTTGACTCAGATGATGAACTTCAGTAAAAGTGGCACTGTGGGGTGGCAGGCGATTTTATCTATGTACTTGGGTTTTTCCATTCACTAAAATGTAGAATAAATATACCTAATTCTAAAATCACTAGAGTTAGGCTTTACAAACACATTTCCAGAAAAGTTGTTTGTAAACACTTTGATAGCACGACAACATTTTCTTATGATATTTGGCACAAAGTGATGAGCCATGACCAATCTTTACTTGTAAAGATTGAGATGCTCCTTTGACACCCAATCACGATACCCTCACCTATTATCAGTTCACCCACTTATCATGGACTGTGTCAAAAGAGTTTAACTTGGATATTCTATAAGCTTTTCACTTTTATTTAGCATCTGTCCCAACTCAAAAATCAAAATCAAAATCTGTTTCTATTCACAAAATACACTCCGGTGGGTCATTGAACACATTTGACATATTTTCTTTGTACTTTTGTCAAAAAAGTAGAATGAACAAATCGTAGATTCAAAATGTCCCAACACAATATTATTTCCTTTTCTCCATTTAGCACAGTCAGGCAACTACACTGTCAGAAAAAGGAAGCTGTCATCTTTTCAAAAGGTACTAATATGTTCCATTTTGGTATTTATATGTACATTTATGATACTAATATGCACCCTTAAGGGGTAAATAAGGTACCCGTTGAAAGCGTACCACCCCAGTGACAGCTTTTGTAAAACATTTTCTGAGAGTACGTTACAAAAAGTAAGTTAAATGACAAAAATAAGGAATATTTGCCCATTAAGAACAGTTAAAGTCTTAATAACAGCAAGATGAAGTATAAGATTATATCATGCGAATGCAGGGTTGTGAAACTAGGAGGGTCAAACTCTGTCGCTGCCGTGGGAGGATTCACACACCAACAGTTCTGCTGTATGTTTAGCACGTAGTTTTATTAGATCAACTAAAGAAAATGTTTCACATGTTTGTCTTCTGTTCATGCTGGTGGAATCTGATCGGTGAGTTATACAAACATTTGTTTGGCTTTATTTTTTAATTCAGTCTGTTCAGAATTTTACATTGAAAAGTGAATCCATTAAAAATGTATTCGAAATATCCAGCACGATTAAACTTGTACTTTCAATCTGCAGTAATTATCATGTATCATTTGTTTTTAATAAATTGTTAGTAGATAATAAACTGATTAAGGATGTACTGCATAAGAATTAATATTAAATCAAGTTTAGCTAATACATCTGCCAAACTTTAAACTGTGAAATACGCAGATTTCCATTTAAACCATCATTTTGATTCTTTTACACTTAAGATTAAGATAATTAGTAAACTCATTAAAGAAATCGCATGACTGCAAAAGTTGTTGCTATTTTTGGAAACCTGTTTGCTTTGAGTTTTTAGTGTATTAAATCCCCTGGAATATTTAGTGTGAAAATCCAGTGTATTGCTCATTGGGTCATTAGCTTGTTTAAAATTGACATTGTTTAAAATTGGCATATTAGTAAAACAGTTTAGTATTACAGCGCCCTTGTAACCCTCCTGACACTTTATTTAACTATTATATTTTGGCGCTCTTAGCACTATTCAGATTTGTCTTATTTGGAACATATTTTACTAGAAATTTAATGTATTTTAATGTCTTTCTTTATTTTATGTCCTATGAAATATGTAAGATGTCCATGGGTATTTAGAAAGGCGTCGGCCAAATAAAATGTATTATTATTATTATTTGCAAAAGTAATAATGATAACAATAATTCTTGAATAAGAAAAGTAAGCTATTATCGCTTATTTTTTCATAAATGATGCTGCCATATTACTCTATTAATTGCTACTTGAAATATATTTCCAGGAAATCACATAAGCGCTGCTTCAGTGTTTTCTCTGCGTGATTCTGACCGTCTCTCTGTAACATTAGCGGTTAGCAGTTTACAGTAGAAGTGTGTAAAGACAGTTGACATTTTACACATTTATTTTTCATTATCTGTGTCAAAGGAATGTCTATATTGCAGTGATATAAAGCTATAAGATATACATTTAATTTAATAGTGCAAATGTTAAGCGGTTCGACCGGTGCTAAGTGTTTGTCTGTCCATTCATTGTGTTCTGTGTTTCTGCTGCTGTTCTGGATGTTCTCAACTTTACAACTTTACTGATTTCTGGCTTTGTAAACCATCAGAGGCCGTAATCTGTGTAAAAACCTATGTGTTCATCAGGTGTGTTTGGTGAGTCAGTGTCAGTGATGAAGGGAGATTCTGTCACTTTATACTCTGATGTTACTGAAATACATGAAGATGAAGACGTCCAGTGGATTTTTGGAGCTGAAAAGTCTCGCATAGCTAGAATAAGAAAAAAGAACCGAATCTTCTCCACATCTGATGTTCCTGTTGGGAGATTCAGAGACAGACTGAAGCTGGACGATCAAACTGGATCTCTGACCATCACAAACAGCACAACTGAACATGCTGGAGTTTATCAACTAGAGATAACTGGAGAGAAAAAATCATCAAAAACATTCAGAGTTTCTGTCTATGGTGAGTATAGAGACATAATTTATCCAAACATACACATATTCTATTTACATACGTTAAATCATTTTATAGTTTGTGACCGTTAACACTCACTCAATACAAAGTTTATTAAACTTATTCACTACAATTCACAACGCCAGAAATAGACTGATTGTTGTAGATTTATCAGTATTTATCTTTACTCTCATGTTCTCCAGCTCGTCTGCCTGTTCCTGTCATCAGCAGAAACTCTTCACAATGTTCTTCGTCATCATCATCCTCATCATCATGTTCACTGGTGTGTTCAGCTGTGAATGTGAGTCATGTGACTCTCTCCTGGTACAAAGGGAACAGTTTATTGTCCAGCATCAGTGTGTCTGATCTCAGCATCAGTCTCTCTCTACCTCTGGAGGTGGAATATCAGGATAAAAACACCTACAGCTGTGTGCTCAACAATCCCATCAGCCACCAGACCAGACATCCCAACATCACTCAACTCTGTCACACATGTGCAGGTACAGCAGCACGGCTGATATATGTGTTTATTGACTGACCTGATCTCTGTCTTCTGTTGTAGATCAGACGGGTGCAGTCACATTACATCCTCCTTCTTCAGTCTCAGTCTCTCTGATAGTGCTGATCTCTGCTGGATCTCTGTTGATTGCTGGATTTGGGATCTTCTGCCTTTGCAATAAATGTAGAAAAAATTACAAAGGCAAGTGTTACCTACTGATTTTAAACAAGTAATAAGACAAATAATACTTTGAAAATATGTTTTAAATCAGTCAACTGATGGCCATATTTTGTCATTTAATTAAAATGATTCTCTTAATTTTGTACGAAACCTGTTGAATTATGCTTCACTACTGTTGCAGCTAGCGTTGCATTCGGAGGAAAATAGACAATAGAGATGGATCATCTTTAGCCATCCTTGGCATATTTATTTTTCTAGCTGCCGACACATCAGTCTCACGGTCAGACAGCTTTTTTTAAGAGAGAACCGTAAATCAAAAGGGACAAACATAATAACGCAAAACGCGTCTTCTGTAGTTTACACTTTTAGTGCCCCCTTGTGGCATACACATAATGCATAATACAGAACAGTTCAGCATTACATTAATATACAACTGAGGACATAATGAACATATTTTAACACCCCCACTTGTACTCAGGTTGTTATACAAACAACAACAACAACAACAAAAAAAAAAACAGAAGGTAGAATGAATGTGGACCTCTGTCATACACATGTCAATCTCCAAAAAGAGCACCTGCAAACCTATTCAGTTTCAACTTATTTACAGGTTTGGTCATTACATCAGCAATCATGTCATCAGTAGAACAATACATCAAGGTCACCCTTCCCTCATTCACAGTAGACCTGATAAAGTGATACTTTATGTCTATGTGTTTACATCTCCGTCTGTTTACAGGGTTTTTGGCGAGAGCGATTGTTCCCTGATTGTCCTCATGTACTACAGTTTGTGTGTACTTGTAGCTATCTATACCTTCCAGTAACTGCTCTAGGTATAAACACTCTTGTATGGTTGAAGCCAGTGCCATATATTCCGCTTCGCATGTGGACAGCGCAACAGTTGGCTGTTTTCTAGTCTTCCACGAGACTAGAGAGCTGTTCTGACTAAGACTCACACAGTATCCCGTAGTACTACGTCTGTCACTGGTATCAGCTGCCCAGTCAGCATCACTGTAGGCTTGTATACCTAGTTTGTCACAGTTGTTTCTCCTAAAACTTAACCCTTTCTCTGCTGTGCCTTTGAGATACCTAAGTACATGCTTCACAGTGACCCACTGTTCCTCTGTAGGTTCTGCAAAATACTGTGATAACCTGCTCACTACGAAACTCAAATCTGGTCTGGTGCAAACAGTCAGGTATATAAGACTTCCCACAGCTTCTCTGTACATTCTGACATCTTCCATCTTTACTGCATTCTCAGTATACTCTAATTTTTGCTCGCAGGGTGTTTCTCTGGTCCTACAGTCATGCATATTAAAACGCTGTAGTATCTTGTTAGTATACTTTTCCTGTGTCATTTTTACACACCCATCTGACTGACTGAAATGGATACCCAGAAAATGTTTGAGTTCGCCCAGATCTTTCATTTTAAACTTTTCTGCAAGCATCTCTTTCACTTCTTTCAGTCTCTCTTGATTGCTTGCAGCAATAATCAAGTCATCGACCCATGTAATTATGATCACTTTCCCTTCTTTTGACTCTTTGGCATAAACACAGTGGTCGGCTGGGTTTTGTGTGAATCCATTATCAGTTAGACAATCGTGCAAAACCTTATTCCAATTTCGCCCTGATTGTTTCAAGCCGTAAAGGGATTTCTCGAGTTTGTAAACTATACCCTCTTTCTCTTGATAACCCTCTGGTGGATTGATGTAGATCTCATAGTCTATGGGAGCGTGCAAGTATGCGGTTTTAACGTCCATTTGATGCAGGAGTAAATTTTCCTGTGCTGCTTTCTGTAGCACCACCCTTACACTCGTCAAGTCTGCTGTGGGTGAAAATGTCTCCCCATAGTCTATTCCCATTCTTTGGTTGTAACCCTTGGCCACAAACCGTGCTTTGTATCTATCTTTTCCGTCTACATCAGTCTTGATAGAGTAAACCCATCTACCCCCCACTGTTTTCATGCCTATTGGCAGTGTCGTTGCGGTAAACGTTTTGTTCTCGTTTAGAGACTGGATTTCCTCATCCATGGCTTTTACCCATTGTTTTGAGTTAGTTGACCTCATTGCTCCCTCAAAAGTCTGTGGAATGCCACACACCGCTCTGCAGCAATAGTCTACCGTGATATTAATCCCGTCACTATCACTGTCTTCAGTTACGTAGTCATCTAAGTAACTCGGTGTTTTTCTTTCTCTAGTCGGATACCGCCTATTCTCGGGTTCACCACGCTGTTGTGTTTGATTATGGTCTCTAGACCTCGTTACTTCACCTGGACTATCGCAATGTGTACTTCTACTCTGTACACTTGGCTCTGGAGCATTTTCTGTACTCCTACTCTGTGTAGCCTCACTAGTCCTGGGTTTCACACTGCTGTAGCCATCACTTGGATCTGATTCACCTGTCTGTGTGTGTTTTTCCACAGCTACCTTGCTCACAAACTTCACTAGCCTGTGTTTTTGTACTTTGTTTGTATCTGGATGATACACCAAATACGCCGGGCTGTTCTTGTCGTAACCTACAAAACGACCCTGGTCACATCTGGAATCAAATTTTCCCTTGTCCTGTTTGTACGTGTAGCATACAGATCCAAACTTTTGCATTTTAGACACATTAGGCTTCTTGTCTGTCAGCGACTCATAAGGAGTTTGCCCTGTACGCCTGTTAAAACACCTGTTGCGTACCATTGCTGCTGTTTGTACAGCGTAGTGCCATAGCTGCTTTGGTAGTGTACTTTCGACTATCATGCATCTACCCATCTCAAAAAGAGTACGCCAACCCCTCTCTGCGGTTCCGTTCTGGTGTGGGGAATACGGAGCGGACGTTTCATGTCTGATTTTACTTTTTCTCAACAGTGCTTGAAAATCACTGCATGTAAACTCGGTTCCATTGTCGGATCTGATGCACCTCACTTTCCCGTAAGGGGATACATCTGCTAGGAACTTTTCAGTAGCCTGTACGGTGTCACTTTTCCTCTTTAGGAAATATACAAATACTGCGCTCGAGTAATCGTCAGTGAATGACTGCACATATTTGTAACCATCTATCGACTCTGTGGCTACTGGACCGGCAAGGTCTGTGTGTACCATCTGTAAGGGTGCCTTTGCTCTGGTATCAGGGTCCCTATTTCTGGTTTGGGCAAACTTTCCCTGAATACACACCTCACACTCTTGTTCGGGTCTGCCTGTTTTACCCTTGATCTGCATACCCTCAACGACATCCTGCAACTTAAGAACATCGTTATAGTTACAGTGGCCTAAAATCTCGTGCCATGTTTGTATGTCGTGACATGCATTACACTTATCATTAGATTCAGCTCTGGTATGCAAATAATACAACTTGCCATATACGTGCATGTTAAATCTGGTACCATCTCTGGTTATCAGGGTGTCTTTATCTTCTTTAAAGACAACCGTAGCCCCACTTGTGGTCGCTGCCTTCACTGAAAAAATGCTCTGGGGGTACGACGGTACAAACAAAGCGTCTTTCAGCACCGCCTTGTGTTGCTGTCCTCTGCTGTCGATGAGGGAAACCTCAGCATTTCCCCTCCGCTGAGCGACCCCGCTGCACCGAGTGCCGTCTGCCAGCTCAACACTGTGCGTTTCTGGCCTGAACGCGCTGTCAAAACTCTTGAACATAGTAATGTCCGTGATGATATGAGAGGTAGCCCCCGTGTCCACCATCAGACCCTTCTCTTGGATGTTGCATGTCGGCTGCCGCTGGAACACGTAGTCACTCATCTTGAACACGTAGTCATGGACATCTTCTGAGGCCTTACTCGCACCATCCTTTTTGTTTTTAGTGTCCTTGTCCTTACGCCTACATGTTGCGTCTTTGTGTGTGTCAGTTCTGCAGATACTACACCATGCTTTCTGTCGACATACTCTCGCTCGGTGGCCTTTGGTACCACACTTGAAGCACACTATCTCTGTGTCGTCTTTGATCCAGCCACGTGCGCTCGTTTTAGCGGTCTGCCGTCCGGCTTTCCCTTGAGTCTTCATCACACTGTCACTCGACTCAGCTGCTTTGATCTTTTCTGTTTCTTCAAAACTACGTAGTTTAGTCTTGAACTCCGCAAACGTGATTTGATCATCTGTATGTGCCACATGTATTGCGAATGGCTTAAAACTCTCAGGCAATCCCTTTAAGACCATAGCCACTAGCAGTCCGTCTCCTAACGTTTCACCAGCGTTACGCAGCGCTGTGATGGCGGTCTCTGCTCTGATGATATAGTCCATTACGCTTTCATCGTTTGCCTTTTGAAGCGATGTCAACATGGTGTACAAGCTGATTATGCGGGGCTTTCCCCTCCCTGCATAATACCCTCTCAATATTTCCAGAGCTTTTCTTCCGTTGTTGGGCGCATCCCTCATAACTAACGAGAGGCTTTTGTCATCTAACAGTAAAATCAACTCCGCATATGCGTCAGCATTTTTCTTTGCATCCGCCGCTACCTCGGCTTCCGACTGCGGTTCTTTAAGCACCGTGTCCTTTAGCCCTGATAAATGAAAATGTCCCAACATTTTGGTCTCCCAAAGCTCATACTTAGTCTCATCTCCGTCGAACGTCAGTCGAGGCAAATTGTACGTCCTCCGTTGTTCCGCCATGTTAGCACGCGGTCCGTCGCGACTTTCTAAACGGTGGAAAACAACAAACTTATCCTCCGGACAACTCCTGGGCCCATAACCTGTTGAATTATGCTTCACTACTGTTGCAGCTAGCGTTGCATTCGGAGGAAAATAGACAATAGAGATGGATCATCTTTAGCCATCCTTGGCATATTTATTTTTCTAGCTGCCGACACATCAGTCTCACGGTCAGACAGCTTTTTTTAAGAGAGAACCGTAAATCAAAAGGGACAAACATAATAACGCAAAACGCGTCTTCTGTAGTTTACACTTTTAGTGCCCCCTTGTGGCATACACATAATGCATAATACAGAACAGTTCAGCATTACATTAATATACAACTGAGGACATAATGAACATATTTTAACAAAACCAAACGAATGTGTCATTATTTTCTGTAGAAAATGTACACTCATATATGTACACTCAGAATTTGTGTCTATTTCTATATAACGATTCTGAACGCCGCTCTTTACGTCTCACTCGCACAAAAACTGATTCTCATTTGTCAAACTGTCTCAATACTGAAAATGCAAAAACTGATGCAAAAATGCAGTGGGTGTGTGTGTTGTGGAAAATGTTATAGGCCTAATGGTAAATTCAATTAGTTAAAAGGTTAGTTCCCCCAAAAATGATATAATGTCATTTATTCTCACCCTCATGCCGTTCCACAGCCGTAAGACCTCCGTTCATCTTCGGAACACAAATTAAGATATTTCCAGCAATGACACTCTCAAGATCCATTAATGTACTAAAAACACATTTAAATCAGTTCATGTGAGGACAGAGTCACAAATTAATGGATCTTGAGAGAGGAAATGTCAAAGCTGGCTATGCAGGCCTCACTGGGCCATAGGGTTTCAACACAATTATATTAATTTGTGTTCTGAAGATGAACAAAGGTCTTACGGGTGTGGAACGGCATGAGGGTGAGGAATAAATTACATTTAGTGGTGGGCATAGATTAATCTAGATTAAAATGGCTCATTTGAATTCTGCCGAAAGCATTCAGAATATGTGCTCGTAAGTGATCGTTTGTCTTTTTGTAGTTTGAATAATAAATAACTTCTGTCCCTTTAAGACCTGATGCACGCATATCCAAACACTGTTCCTGTGAGCTGTGTTTACATTAAAACTCACCAAGATGGGCATTGAGACATTTGTTGAGTGTATTTGACCATTGATAAGCTGGAAAAAGGAGCTCATTTTTGCACTTGTATGTCAGAGGCGGCTTTGTTACGGTATGTGTGTGTGCGCTTCAGATGCGAGTGCGAAATCTGTGGGAATTAGTAGAATTAACGTTATGTGCAACCCCGCGCGAAATTCAGACCGGTCACACCAATACTAACAAAAGTCCAGCAGAACACGCGTTCGCAATGTTCAGAGGATTAAACGGACTGAATGAGAGGAGGCGGGTGCGTGTCAACTCGCTGTCGGTCGGAGAGGAGAGCGCAGCTGATATCCACACTGTAGAAAATGAGTATCGTATCGTTTCAGATATTTCAGTATCGGTACATAGCGAAATATGGATATTTTTGACAACACTAGTAGGCATACACACAGGTTCGAAGACTCGTTCTCTCGCCCCCTACAGTGCAATTTGGCTAGGTGTACATCCGCGCTAAAATATCAAGGTGAAAGTCATCATAGCTTGCGTAGTATAGACCCAGCTCCCAACCCAACTTTGAGAATAGATTAATGGCAATATTTTTTTTATCGCCCGATAAGAGTCTCACGTTAACGCAGATAACGGCCCACCACTAATTACATTATTTTCATTTTTGGGTGAACTAACCCTTTAATGCCATTTTTAAAAAGTGCAAGTTTGAAAGCCCTAATAATAACACATTGGGAATATTGTGAAGAACCAGATCTGGTTAAGATTGAGTTTTGTTGTTTTATTGTATCTATTATAGTTCAAACGGTTGAGACTCGTGAAGAAGAGGTCACTTACGCTGAGACGGCATTCAACAAAAGAAACACACAGAAATCGGTAAGACAATTTATTGTTCATTTGTTGAGTATTTGTATATTTCAGCAGTGATTCAGATGTAGATCAGTGAGTGCTTGTGTTTTTGTCTGTATAATATCCAGTAGCTAACATTAAGTGACATGGTATCTGACGCACAGAATATTGGCAGACATCCGGTCTTCATTGGCATGTGTCACTGACATTCTCACGACACACTGACACCTGAATGACACCGAGTCGCGGAACATGTCGCCTTGTGTCGTGACACCTCCAGTAGTGACTGACAGTTTAATTGAGCTCCTATACTGACATAATTGTGACAAACGCATTAAAGTCATTAATATTATTTCAAACGTGTTATTTGTGTCACGTCTATATGAGATGAGCATCTTCAGGGTTGCCAACTTTTAAGATCAGGTTGGAGTGAGATTTTCTTTTCTTTTTTTTGTTTTGTTTGTTGTTGACGGTATGACGGTATACGACAGTATATCGATTTCGATTTCAGTATCAATTCATAGCCTACTATACATATAAGGAAATAAGGATATGTACGTTATTAACATTTTAAAATTTCACATTTAAAGAAATCTAGTGTTTGATCATATCTAGGTATTTATTAAAATGCAAAACTGCAATACTTTTTTGAGCAACTGTTACATATCTGTGTTTGTTGTGTTGTTTGCTTTGGTCACATGTTCCGGTAATGCTTTATATTACGGCCCGGAAAGTACTGTGTAAGTAAAGAGAATTTACAACATAACTTTCGGTAATTATAGTGTAACTATAAAGTAAGTACGTTTAGGTATAAAGGAACAATATGTAATACTGGGGGAATAAAGGGGTAACACAAAACAAGAGGGGAACAAGAACCACTTTAATTTACAGCCCGCAGATTCATACTTACCCTGTAACTACACAGTAACACTACACTTTAACGGTAGCCTGTGCTTTGAGTAGTACAATGGCGTCAATAAAACCATAACAATTTGAGCCCGAATCAGACCCAGACAATTTTAGTGAAGATGATCGAGCAGAACCTGTTCAGTCCTCAAGAGTAAAGACTGCGGATCTATAGTGATCTCTACTGAATGGCACTGTTACTTCTGTATTTTTAGAACGATTTGCCAAATATCTGTCGCAAGAACAAACACTAAACATTGGCTTTACTATAGTATCCAAATCAAACACAGAACCATGTTTAGCATCCCTGTAGATAAACAATACATAAAAGCTCTAACAATACATAAAAGCTCTAATCAATCTGCTCAGTTACTGGGATTTTCACGCACAACCATTTCTAGGGTTTACAAAGAATGGTGTGAAAAGGGAAACACATCCAGTATGCGGCAGTCCTGTGGGCGAAAATGCCTTGTTGATGCTAGAGGTCAGAAGAGAATGGGCCGACTGATTCAAGCTGATAGAAGAGCAACTTAGACTGAAATAACCACTCGTTACAACCGAGGTATGCAGCAAAGCATTTGTGAAGCCACAACACGCACAACCTTGAGGCGGATGGGCTACAACAGCAGAAGACCCCACCGGGTACCACTCATCTCCACTACAAATAGGAAAAAGAGGCTACAATTTGCACGAGCTCACCAAAACTGGACAGTTGAAGACTGGAAAAATGTTGCCTGGTCTGATGAGTCTCGATTTCTGTTGAGACATTCAGATGGTAGAGTCAGAATTTGGCGTAAACAGAATGAGAACATGGATCCATCATGCCTTGTTACCACTGTGCAGGCTGGTGGTGGTGGTGTAATGGTGTGGGGGATGTTTTCTTGGCACACTTTAGGCCCCTTAGTGCCAATTGGGTATTGTTTAAATGCCAGGGCCAACCTGAGCATTGTTGCTGACCATGTCCATCCCTTTATGACCACCATGTACCCATCCTCTGATGGCTACTTCCAGCAGGATAATGCACCATGTCACAAAGCTTGAATCATTTCAAACTGGTTTCTTGAACATGACAATGAGTTCACTGAACTAAAATGGCCCCCACAGTCACCAGATCTCAACCCAATAGAGCATCTTTGGGATGTGGTGGAACGGGAGCTTCGTGCCCTGGATGTGCATCCCACAAATCTCCATCAACTGCAAGATGCTATCCTATCAATATGGGCCAACATTTCTAAAGAATGCTTTCAGCACCTTGTTGAATCAATGCCACGTAGAATTAAGGCAGCTCTGAAGGCGAAAGGGGGTCAAACACAGTATTAGTATGGTGTTCCTAATAATCCTTTAGGTGAGTGTAAATGAGTTTCACAGCACTAACACTGTTTCAGCTTTGACCGCCTCGGTAAACACGTAATAAAAGGGGCATTAACATATAAGCCTACTTGCATTTTATGGTTGTCAGCTTTGTTGCATTACATTTACTTCAAATATAGACGTGACAAATAACATGTTTGAAAAAATATTACTGACTTATTTAAAATATCACAAAATTATGCTATTTATTTAGGATTTTGTATCACAATTACGTCAATATAGGTGCTCGATTAATCCGCCAGTCACTACTGGAGGTGTCACAACACACACGTCCACATGTTCCGTGCAGGGGCGTAGGGGGAGAGCGGGGCACAACCATCTCAGTTTGCGTAAATCCACTTGGGGTTCAGAGTATTTATTGTTTCCCACATTAATTGCACACATGTCTAGTACAATTATGTGGTTTTGTTTCATTAATACAGTGTATACTTTTTTTCTTGATTTGCCCTGAAAGAATGGAAGTGAAATGTGACAACATGCCCCATAGGTGGGGTACATTGTAATGTGGTGGGGCACAATGTAACATGACCAAATAACAGATTAAAATGTTACCTGATATAATCAAAAATATATACAAGACAAACTAAAATATTTTGTCAACAAAATACAATTATTAACTTTTTAAAATAAAATAATGGCATTTTTGAGTTTGAAAACATAATAATAATTAATAATATCTGAACATTAACTCTCAGTCATTATTCACCCTTTTCTCATGGTTTCTCAAAAGAATTCATAAAAGTATAGAATATAATGGCATATTTCTAATAGGGGCTCATTGTAACGCAGTGTTAACACACACCCCATCTGCGCAACTGGGATTTAATTTGCGGCTCGTATCTTCTGCTGTTAGATCAGCATTAAAGAACCATCTCAACTGTTAAATAACAGATATAAGATTACAATAATATCGGATTTGTCTTATTTTAAATAAACACAAAAAACAGAGATGAACTAAACTTAAGTAAGAAATGTACTTTTGCTATGGTTAAATACATGTTCAGTAATATCTTCCAGAGATTTTTTTAATTTTGGCGCTATTTTTTTCTCTAAATAATGTTGATATGGCAACTAGTAAATACACTAAGTTTCGTCATCCTGGCATGTGTGGAAAAGGTTAAAACATGCGCATTACAACTAACCCTACGTTAGGTTGTGCCCCGCGCTCCCCTAGCACAAGATCCCGGGCCCTATGCATAGGCAGTCCTGATGGGCCCCCATGTTCCATGTTAAAATATATTCCAGACTTTTCAAGGGCCCTCTCTCCCCTTGGGGCCCTGGTAATCAGTATTTTACCCCCAGTCCGACACCCCGTGACTCTGTGTCATTCAGGTGTCATGTCAGTGTCAGCGTGTCGCAATAATGTGAGTGACGCATGCCAACCACTGGCACATGCCAATGAAGACTGGATGTGCCAGCCCAATACGCATAGTGACATGTGCCAGTGGCTTCTGTGCGTCAAATTCCATGTCACTTAAAGGGATAGTTCACCCAAAAATGAAAATTAGCCCATGATTTACTCACCCTCAAGTCATCCTAGGTGTATATGAAATTCTTCTTTCAGACGAATAAAATCGGAGTTATATTACAAAAGTCCAGGCTAATCCAAGCATTAGCATTTGATTCATAGTTTTGGAAGTCCATAAAAAGTGCATCTGTCCATCAAATAACGTGCTCCATGCGGCTCTGGGGTGTTAATAAAGGCCTTCTGAAGCAAATCGATGCGTTTGTGTAAGATAAAAAAAATATCCATATTCAAAACTTTATCAAGTAAACTTTCATCCGACCGCCTTCCCTGTTCAATTTATGGAAAATGTGTTGAAAGTTCCCCTGCCGATCGAAAGACTAATACGACCAGGTCCGCTCGTCATGATATCACGTATGCATCTTGAGTTTCACTTTCAACATTCAACACTTTTCCATGGAAGACGGTCGGCTGAAAGTTTATTTGATAAAGTTTTAAATATGGATATTTTTCTTACACAAACACATCGATTCACTTCAGAAGGCCTTTATTAACACCCCGGAGCCACGTGGAGCAGTTATTTGATGGACAGATGCATTTTTTATGGACTTCAAAAACAGAGCAACTATGAATCAAATGCTAATGCTTGGATTAGCCTGGACATTTGTAATATACCGTATTTCCTCAAATAAAAGCCGGGGCCTTTATTTACTTGAACTGAAGAAGGTCACCGGCTTTTATTTGAATCAGGCTTTTATTAGGGGCAGGCTTGTATTTCGAATTCCATCTATTTTAAAAAAAAATTATTGTTTTAAATAAACCGTTTTAATGAAAAGCGATAGCGTTCCAGAGGACAGATATCACCAGGGGAGCGGGAAGTGGGGTGGTTTCAAAGGATTGCAAATGCAATGCAAATTTTTGTTCATTTTTAGAATTTATTTGTAATAAACATTTTAAGTGGCCCATTAAAAAGTATTATTTATAAGTTGAATTGTGTTTTTAAAACATACATGAGGTCATATTGTGACTGTTGCGGTGTGTGCGTTGAAAGAGCGGTAATATTTTCTCCAGTGGAGATCAAGCGCCTTTCTGGAGATTCTGCTCATTTCTGAAGCTCATTCCGCTCAGCATCGCCGCTCAACCCAGAACTCCCTTTGTGACATGCTGGATCAAATATAGGTCTATCTGAAATAAATAGTAAGGGCTGCCCCTGACTAAAGTTTTTTTTATTTTCTAGTAGGCTAGTTCATTTAAGCCGTTTCACGTTGCACCACCGCCTCCACCTCATGTCATTGTCTGTTATAGGCTATTTGCTTGTTATTTATTAAATCCGGGCAATTTGGTTGATAAAACATAGATTCAAATTAAGATACAATTTATACAAAACAAAATTCACTTTAAAGAAAGGCTTTTCTGATATATTTGTTGTTCTTTCGTGTTTTATAGACTCGATATAAACTCTATAATTTTGTTATTTTACTAACCCAACTAATGTGCTTTCTATATTCCACGTGAGGGGAAAAAGCGGACTTTCCTAAATCCGTTATGGAGCTATTAAATTTTGATTTTGCATATTGTTTTTTAAACGTTCGTTCGTGTTGTTCAAATGACCACTTTACAATATTTCAATAACATAATTTATTTTGAAGCCTATGCTGTTTTCTTGTACAAAATAAAGTAGTTTAAGTTAAATGCAGGGTAAGATGTGTAAAAAAGACAAGAGGCTAAGAGATTGTCAAGATCAATATTTGTGTAGCTTTCACAGACTAACACACGTCACATCTCTCATAGACTACAGTATTTAAAATAGCATATATGCATCAGTTATATTCTCAATTTAATTTACAGAGCAATCCCTGCAAAGTGTTTAGGTTAAGAGACCAGGATTAGTGTGCGTCGCACTCGCAATGGTCACGATGGTTTCGCTCCTTCGGCACAACCCTACTGTACATTACACTGAACTTGAATGCACATGAAATGAAAGGAAATAATTTTTCCCTGGCCTTAATTTGAGACCGGCCTTTATTTGTTTGTGCTGGCCACACCCCCGGCCACTATCAGAGGCCCGGCGTTTAATTGACTACAGGCTTTTATTTGAGGGAATACGGGTAACTCCGATTTTATTCGTCTGAACGAAGAATGTCATATACACCTAGGATGACTTGGGGGTGAGTAAATTATGGGCTAATTTTCATTTTTGGGTGAACTATCCCTTTAATGTTAATACCGCCTCTCATAATATTGAAGCCCATTTCCACCACATAAGAAAAATAATCATGTGGTAAATCATAATTATGACAAATAGACAAAATTATGACATACAAAATTGAAATGAGGATATTAAAATTATGATGTTAAAATTATGACATACTAATGTTTACTTAATTATGATTTACCAGTGGTGGGAATGGCCTTTTAAAGTATAATGATCTATCACATAAATCTCAAACACAACAGCACCATCGGATGTTTCTAAAAAAAAAAAACTATATATCACATTATTATTATTATTATTATTTATTTCATGTCATGCATTTTTTACAGAAAGCTGAAGAGGAGGATTGTGTGGATTATGCATCAATCACACTGAGAAGATGATCAAACTTCAAACTCTTTCTGAGTACAAGACCCAGATTGTGTGATCATTTTCACTATGAAACCCCTGCAACGACCTCAGACTCTGAGTCAGTAGTTGAGTTTTGGGATTGTGAGAATCGCCCGTTTCATCAGGAAATCACAACGGACATAGAGCAGGATCATCCTGAGAGGGTTTGAAGAATGATAACAATGGATTCATTAAAAGATCTCCTAAAACCTTCAAAGGAGGATGGTAATTTCACAGCTACACAGCTACAATTATGGAACTCACTACCCCTCACTCTCCATAACATTTCGTCTACTTTCGTCTGTTTGATATGTATTTTCAATAATGTGGCTGCATGTATGTGCAATATATTCATATTTGTAATTTACCACGTAAAGCAAATTTGAGTAATGGAAAGGCACTATAAAACTTCTTCAAAAGACTTTACCTTGAAGAGTCTTTTAGTCGTTTTCATTTTTTACTCTTAAAGTCAAAAGTGCAAAATCTAGATGCAAACGGAAGGAATGGAAAGCCTGCTGTGGTCTGCATTATTTAGGTCATTGTCTGTACAGAAATGTGGTTTGGTGAACTTCTTGTGCATGTGCACATTTCTGCTGCTGGACGCTTGTAGTTTGATGTCTGTTTGTGATTGCGTCAATAGCGTGAGGTTGAAGGTGTTTTTTCCATTCCTGCTCACACGAAACCATCTGACTTCTGCTCAACAGAGAAACCACTTTACAACACAATACTGAACCCATCAATGCGGATGTTTGACAAAAAGGTCTCAAATCAAGCAGAGATATTACTGCGAAATATGAGTTAAGCAGTTAAGAACTATTCTATGCACCTTTTTTTCCCTCATAAAGGTCATATCCTGTATTTTTTCTGCCAATGACTGTATAAACAGTTTTGATGCAATATGACACTGGTGTGCGTGGGCACATCAAAAGAGGACTCGCTCGAGGTGAAAGGCAGAACATAAACACTAAATGTAAACTGTACACTATGTAAACACTCAATATTATTGTGACAGTGTGTTTGTTAATACAGGTAATAAGGAATAAATGTAAGGTGTTTATTGCTGGCTCACTTTGGCTGAATGTGTTCGATAAAGTGGGATTCAGGGCAACCTTTAACCTTCAGTATATTTATACTCAAATTCACTAACCCTCTGGGGCTCTTCAGTCATTTTTGACAGAAAAATGTAGCATTTTGTTGTTCACTTCAGCAATAATCTGCCAAGTGTCGTCTTTAAAAAAGAGTCCAAACTTATAGGGTTACTTCAGTGATTTAGCATTACGCCTTGTATTTAAACTGGGTCATTTATGTAGTAGAAATGTGAAAGTATTTTTGAATTTGGTGCCTTCTAGACTGAGAAAAAACAGAAAATGTTTTTTTGTCTCGTGTGGATGAAAGACAACAACTCCCAGAATGCACTTGCTTCGCTGCCCCACAAAGCCACTCCGTCGTCGTTTTGATCTTCATAGTAATACAATCATTTCGTTCAGTTAGAGAATAAACACTACAATTAAAAACTGAACCTGTCTTTTCAATAAAGTGTGAGTGAGCCGAACGAAAGTCACTGCACAGACTCAGCAGTGTCAGAGCTGAGGTAACGTTAAGCGCCAGTCTGGCATGTTTTCACATCGCATATGGAAGCTAAACTATCACAGGAATTCATTGAAAAGTTGAAACACTAACTTTACTCTGCACGCGCTCCGTTATGATTGTCCGTGTGGCCGTCTGTGTCTTACATTCTGTGCGTGAGATCTCTCCCCTATCAGTCCTTCCAGAAAAATGCGGCTTTTTTTTGTGATTGTTGCGGGCAAAAATCCTTGATTATGCGGCACGTTTTCTAAAAAAATGCGATGGAAAATGCGGGATATTTATGCAATTTTATGCAATAACTTGCAAAAACTGCGGTTTGATGAAAAAGAGAAAAAAAAGCACTACATGCCAGAAAGTGCTGGGAATATTTAAGTTTGCATCTTGTTTTATTGAAGACCTTAATAATGGCTCAAATTTACAAAACATTGAGTCAAACAAGTTCTGTTGCTTTACAAAAGGAATATGCTACAACTTCTGAAAAAATTAATAAATAACTTCCTGTTTTACAGACATTTGAGTGCTTCCAATGCACAAAGTGCAATCTCTCTTAAAGAGTTAGTTCACCCAGAAATGTAAATTCTGTCATTAATGACCTCCCCTCATGTCGCTGGACACCCGTAAGACCTCCGTTCATCTTCGGAACACAAATGAAGATATTTTAGTGGAAATCCGACGGCTCAGAAAGGCCTCCATTGGCACAATGCTCTTTACACTCTCAAGACCCATAAAAGCACTAAAGACGTCGATACAAAGTCCATCTCACTACAGTGGTTCTACAATAACTTTATGAAGTGACCAGAATAGTTTTTGTGCTAAAACCTAAATAACGACTTATATAGTGATGACCGATTTCAAAACACAGCATCATGAAGCTTCGAAGCGTTATAAATCAGCGAGTCGATTCATGATTCGGATCGCGTGTCAAACTGCTGAAATACGTGACTTTGGCGATCCGAACCACTGAATCGACTCACTGATTCATAACGCTTCGAAGCTTCATGATGCAGTGTTTTGAAATCGGTCAACACACCGGGAAACTGCTTTGCTCTTTTGCTGTTATTTTTGTTGGCAAATGGGAATTTGCGTGTTTATCATGGTTTCACCGATATCTATGGTTTCACCACAGGGTTTGCAGCTTTTCGATGACGTTCACGTTGGGTAATTACATCACTTCAAAACATTCCCATGGCAATAGGGGGAAATGGCGGCTCTTGTGTGAAGTAAATGAACATTTTTCAACTTTCTGCTAATATATATGACTTTTTTGCAACGAAAATGCGGGGATTATGAAATCATGATAGCCCCGCATATTTTGCACGCGGAAATAGGCAATTTACGCGCAAAAGTGCGGAGTATTTGAAAAAATGCGGCCCCCGCATAAATATGCAGACTTTGGCTGATTATGCGTTAAATCATGCGATCGCATAATCACGTTTTTCTGGAGGGACTGCCCTATGGGCGGGTTGATAACATGCGGAACAGCTCCATCTAGTGGCTGTAGTCTTTAGCCTCTGGCCAAAAAAATCCTCAGATGACGCAAAATGACGATATTTGTGTCATCGGAGGATTTTTTCCAGAAATAAAATGCATAATTCTCTCATCTCAGGGGGATATGAGGGGGGAAAGTACCATAATTTACTACCGTTTCTACTGATACAAAGCCTAATGCTAAATCACTGAAGTTACCCTTTAAGTCTGTGCTCTAATGCATTCAAGATTTACGACAGTTTAAGTTGGAAATTTAATTTTCAGGTCTATGCTCATGAAGTGAAAAAATGTATTATAACTACAACATAAATGTAATTTAGTACCATAAAATCAAACTAAAATAAATTACATTCATTTCATTTAAATTTTTAATTTTTACTGTCATTTTTTGACTGCCACTCAAAGAGCACCAGAAGGTTAAATAAATTGACATTCACTGGTCATTCAGGGGCTTTCTTTAGCCTATTTGTTTGTTGTACACCGATCAGGCATAACATTATGACAGGTGAGGTGAATACACTGATTATCTCTTCATCACGGCACCTATTAGTGGGTGGGATATAAATAAAGAATTTCCAAGGCACTCGAATGGTGTAGAAATTCATCATGCCTTCTTTTAAAAACAGGTGACAAGTACACCTACACGTTGCGGCTTACAAGCCTTCGTCAGGGTGTAAGTAACAAACACAATCTCAAGTTCATTATAAGCAGCAATTAATTAGTCTTATTACAATCACCTGGTGCTACAAGGCAACCTGAAGAGAGAATACGGCTGCGTCTGAAACCTGCAAAATGCTGCCTTCGGAGGATGCATTTCAAGCCAGGAAGGCATAAAGGCACGTCCAAATCTAATGTTAGCTTCACTTCCTGTCTCCTGAGAGACCTTCATCTGATCCATTTTCGAAGGCAGCATATTTGTATCCTTTGCTGCCTCTGATATCCCACAATCCTGTGCTTTCCATTCTGTGACAGTTGAGCTGGGGAAAAAAGATGGCTCCGAAAGTTGCGTTCGATGGTTAGTTTGTGTGTAAATGTACGTTTTGTACCAACATTTTCCACTTCTGATGTCATTTCTAGCGAGAAATTACTAATGTAGTAATTAAATATTATATTAGTTCTTACCAAAGCTCTCTCTATTTTGCTGTAGATCATTAAACGGTTACACTGCCTAAGAAGTCTGTCCCAAATTAGTTTTGTGAGGTGCCTTCATGCTCAAAAGCTGCCTTACAAGCCATTGTCTGATAAGGCAGCGAGGCAACGAGTCAGCTGCCTAGGTTTTCGGACGCAGCCTACATAGAGGACATGTCTCATACATAGTGGGTGGGATATATTAGGCAGTGAGTGAACATTTTGCCCTCAAAGTTGATGTGTTAGAAGCAGGAAAAATGGGCAATCGTAAGGATTTGAGCGAGTTTGACAAGGGCCAAATTGTGATGGCTAGACGACTGGGTCAGAGCATCTCCAAAACTGCAGCTCTTCTGGGTTGTTCCCGGAGCACCTGGAGCAATTGAAGAAGGTGGCCTGGTCTGAGGAATCTTGTTTTCTTTTACATCACGTGGATGGCCGCGTGCGTGTGCGTTGCTTACCTGGGGAACACATGGCAGGATGCACTATGGGAAGAAGGCAAGCCGGTGGAGGCAGTGTGACGCTTTGGACAATATTCTGCTGGGAAACCTTGGGTCCTGCCATCCATGTTACTTTGACACGCACCACCTACCTAAGCATTGTTGCAGACCATGTACACCCTTTCATGGAAACGGTATTCCCTGGTGTCTGTGGCTCTTTCAGCAGATAATGCGCCCTGCCACAAAGCAAAAATGGTTCAGGAATGGTTTGAGGAGCACAACAACGAGTTTGAGGTGTTGAATTGGCCTCCAAATTCCCCAGGGTCATTGGGTGACAGGGTCATTAATGAGTATTATTTAGTCATTGACCACATTTTCCTTTTAAGACTGTTAAAATACAGATGAGCATTGCTAAATCAATCCAGTAAATGAAAAACTTGAGCTCTGACTCAGTATTAAAGCAACTGAGATCTTCTCTATCACCTTCACGTGATGAACATCAAGTGACACAATTTTCACATTGTCACATCACATGACTTAAAATAACCTGTTGCATTGTGCTGTGATGCCGTTTTCAGCTGCTGCTATTCAAAACCCACCAGATGGCGCCACTCAATATCATGAACGAAAGTGATGACACTAGATGTGTGTCAAAGCCAGTCAATTTGTGATGATGATGATAATAATAATAATTGTATTAACCATTAGCCTACAGCTTCAGGTCTGTCTTCTGGTCCTATAGCAGGAATATGTGTTGTGCAGCTGGTGTAGTACGCAGTAACTCTTCTTATAAACCACAGTAATTTTTGTTTAACTGAGTTTGTTAGCTATTATTAATATTAGTATAGGCATCGGAGGCAGCGCAGCGATCAGTTAGGTGTCTTATTCATTTAGTTTATGATAGTGATGGGAGAAACGAAGCTTTTCGAATCTTTGAATCAATTGAATCAATTGCTTCGAAAAATGATTCACTGTTTCGAAGTGCTCGAGACGCCACACGCTGGTGACCCCTGCTGGACACAACAGAAAAACATGCATAAAAACACCTTCTACAAACCAATTGCCAAGGTTTTATTGAAGGTAGGACTTTTTGTTTGCTTTATGGATTAATCAGACCAATGAAATGCTCTTAACTACACATCTTCCTTTTTATGAGGTAAAAGGTGGCAAAACATGTCTAGAAATGTATAAAATACCGAGATCACGTGACTTTGGCAGTCTGATCTGATTGGTTTCGAAACAAAATTTTTCAAAAGTGTTTCGAAGCTTCAGGAAGCGTGTGTCGAAAGCGCCCATCACTCATATCAACACTTTATAGTGCACTTTATCGGGTAAAGTAGCACTATTATTGGGTAAAGTAGTACTATTATTGGGTAAAGTAGCACTATTATTGGGTAAAGTAGCACTTTATCGGGTAAAGTAGCACTATTATTGGGTAAAGTAGCACTATTATTAGAGAGATGTGATTTTATGCTTTGGACAGTAAAGAGCGACGATATACCCATACGGAATTTTTTTTTTTTTCTGGCCAAAATATATTTTAAATATATGGTAAATGTATGTTGTAAACAGTGAAATATATTCGAAGTTAGATGAAATATATTTTTGAAAGTGAAAATATATTTTGTTCCAGCCTTCATATACCAAAATGTATTTCAGCGGCAAGAAAATACATTTTCAATCGCCTACATAGACAAAATGCAAATGTGGATGGAACATAGCATATTAGCGATCAAAACCTAAACTAGATTTTGTATCCATCATTTAAAATGTGTTAGAAGTATTTTAAACCCTTACAGGAAAAAACACATGAATTATCTGTGTTTTCCACGTTATCCACTTTTGTCCACATATGATTTTCCCAAAATACAGATTGATCACTGTGCAGTCAGAAGAATCCTCACAAATGTTTTTTTTATATATTTGTTTTGTTTATTTTGTCATTTAATGCAAGTTTAATATGATAATTATACCATTTAAATGTACATCAAATAAAAATGTAAATATAAATAAATTGCAAGATGTATGACGTTATTGAGCTGAATTTGCCAAAATATCCAGCAGTGTGTGTGTGTGATACTGTAAATCCATGCATTCCATATTCAATTTTCTATTTATTTAAACAAGAGTAGACCAAGTGATAGAGAACAGTGAAGGGTGGGATCAATATTTAATAAAGTGAGAACATTTCCATGTGTGTTACGATAAAAATAAAACATTTATTTGATTGATTTGACCGGATGCTGTGCTATTTCTACACCATGATGCATAACATTTCAGACATAGCAATATCTTATGAGGGTTCACGTGCAAAAGAAAAACATTAGATTAAAAAAAAAATAGTCCGAAGAAAAATATGCCAGTTGTATATTGTATTTGATCATCGTTTTGGGGCGATATTTCCATACACGGCCTCGTTTGATTTCTGCAAGGAAAAATATATAAGAGCAACAGTTTAAAAACATGAAATATATAATAATATAATTTTACTTCAAATTATGCAGGCTTTACAAGACCTAACAATTTATTTGACTGGGCTTAGTTTTGAGATTTGAACACTTTAATTGATTGTATGTATTGTTTAATGATCGCTGTCGTCTACTTGATGTATATAGGCCTATATTCTTATCTGGAGGATAGCATATATATTTCTAGTAGGTGTTCTTCCACAGTAATCAGTCGGCCGGCCCATCATTTGCATAAGTTTGAGGAGTCTCTGCAGGAGTCATCAGTTTGAGGAGAATCTGCAGGAGTCATCAGCCTATTCAAATGATGTCTGATCACTTTGTCTCTGATAATCAGCCGCTTGTAACTAGTATTCAGTGCTTTGCATCTATGAGAATCTTATTCACAAATAAATCTCTAACACTTATTATGTGTAGTGCAAAACAAAGTGAGACTTACTCTCCCCAGAGAGAAGCATATTTACACAGTCTGAATCGCTCCCTAGCCTAGAGATGTTACGTTCTGTGCCGGGGCTTTGGAGCGTGTGTCGAGAAATCCCAGAAGCGTTCGGTAAAGCGCGTATCTTGTCTGGCTATCACCAGACCAAGCTCAGTCTTTTAAGATTGAACATTAGTCTGGGGAGTCTGCTCTGTATTTTCTACTGCACAAGAGGTGTGATCAACGGGCATAGTTCAAATGACTGTATGCAATTGTACACAAAGAAGCAGGACCAAAATGTGTACAGGTCTCCAACCTGAGCTGCATGGCGAAATCAAATCGCCGGCAGATCGGGCTGGGTTTACCCAGTGTAGTGCGTATCGAGGCTTGTATCCCTTTAGACCAATGACGTCCGAAGCCTCACTTCAGCCTGACTGTTTCAGGAAGCGGTTCGAATATTGCCCTCTGCCCATTTAAACCCAGACAATTTCCAGTTTGAGAATAATTATAATATTGCCCCTTCTGCCTATGACCAAATAATTGATTTGCACACATTTTATAGCCCCATTCATTTCAAGCCAATATGTTTATTACACAGTTATGTTATACAATCATTATATACCACCAGAAAATACACATTATATTCAAATAAATTAGTCTATGTGGAAATGGATTTTTTCTTCACCGTTATATCTAAGCCTTAACTTAAAATACAGTGCATCACAGTTCACATCAGGTTATCTGTAATATTTGCTTGTTTTACACTTTTTGACCACTAGGGGTCAAAGAGCAAGTGTATTTTGAGCAAATGAAGCCTTGTGAAATGAACCCTTTTGTGAACCATTTGGCTGAAAAGCTTCTTGAGGCTTCATTTTGCCACCACTACCCTATCCCCTATATAGTGCACTATGTGATAACTGTGTGAATTGTGTGAAAGTGTCTGATTTCAGCCAGATTCAGCATCTATTTATAATTTAGGGGGCGTTTAAATAGGGACCTGAAGCCCTTCTGGTTCTTGAGAGCATTTGATTGGACAGAATATCTGTTGAGAAGATGAAGTGCAGAGTGATGTCATCAAAATCATTGGTGGAAGTGAGAGACTGGACGTTTTGAACGCTTATATCTTCCAAATATGAATTTTGTCATTGTTTTGGCACACTAGCTTATAGATAACCTTAAAGCAGCACTAGGTAGGTTTTGCTCTCGGGGTCTCCCTACAGTTGGGAAACAGTATTGTCCTCTACTACTGTCGTAAACTCTGTCATCCTACATCAGGGGATGCATCGCACTTGCATTTGTTGACATGACAACTATGATAGCCCTGAACACTGCAGGAGGAGTTCACATGCAGGTGTTCTGCTTGCGTCGCATGTGAAATGTCTTCATCCCAGGTACAGTGGCATATGTTTCAGCATGTCATATGAATATAATTTCATGTTTTTTTGTTTGTTTTGTTTTTCAAACGCCAAATGATCGTGATGCTCACGTTTACAAGCCAGCGTCATTATAGTAGTCTAGTCTATTGGTTACCGTTTTACAGAATCTATATGATACTTCAATTCAATGTTTGAGTGGTAGGTAATAACCATATATCGTCAATATAATATATTGACCTCCTTCAGCTCACGCCAACGAGCAAACGCTGGCCCAATGTTGATCCTCGTCCTACCTTTAATACGATCACGTTCTCGTTTCCTCTTTTTGCATTCCTCCGACAAAACCTTTTGCTTTCTTCTTTTTCTGTGCTTTCTCGGCCATGACTATAACATCCGGCAAACAAAGGATAGTTGGGCTCACACGTCCGAATTTAAGGAAGTGGGGGTGATGGTGGAAGTGACAAATATGCCGTAAAGCAGTCGAATTTTGTAGTTCTTTTTTTTCTCGGGTTACTACCCAAAACCCGAAGTTTAAAAGTACGATTAAAAACTATACAGACCCCATCAGGCTATGGCAGACGTGTCATTCAACCTATTGTAAGTCGATGTATCATCACAAGAGTCTTGAAAATATATTATGAAGGTTGAAAAGTTACCTAGTGCTGCTAAAGTGATAGTTCACCCAAAAATGAAAATTCTCTCATTTACTCACCTTCAAGTTGTTCCAAACCTGTATGAGTTTCTTTCTTCTGCTGCATACAAAAGAGGATATTTTGAAGAATGTTGGCAACCAGAATGTTGCAGGCTCCCATTGACTTCCATTATATGGAAGAAAAAAAATACTATGGAAGTCAATGGGAGCCAGAACCTGTTTAATTATCAATTTACTCATACAGCGTTAGAACAATTTGAAGGTGAGTAAATGAGAGAATTTTCATTTTTGGGTGAACTAGCCTAGTTTATGCCTAATAAAAGACTTAGAGAAAAGCTTATTTGCATACCCTTTGAAGATCCTTACATTATTTCTTGTTGTGATTTTGCTCAACTATACTCTGCACAGCAACGCCACATTGATTATAGGCTATTAACACCATCAAATCCCATAAGGATGACTTGTAGAAGAACATTTAATTGTAATGGACATATTGCGCAGGTTTTTCAGAATTGACAAATCTGTGGTCGATTCACATCTGGTGTCACACGGACATCAGTTAAACCGTAACACAACACCATGTACAATGTCAACTCACCCTGTTGTATGGTTAGGTGTTTTTTTGTTGTTGTACATTTGATGTTTTTTTTACTTCCAAACCATTGTTCCCGCGCACATGTTCTAGGCATATTTCCAAGTGGTAAAAAAACCCCCCAGCACAATTAAATAAAGATGAGCGTCCTAGGCACCCTTTCAAGTCTCCCCGACCACGACAAACACAAACGTCTACCGTTATAACTCACAATGGAGATAATCTTTCTTCCGGCAAACACAAAAGGTGGTGGTAGGCAGAATGTTAAAGACTGACAGTTAAAGTTCACTTTCATTTAAGATGCATGCAATGAATAGTGACTGAGACTGACATACTGCCTAAAAGAAACTCATGTGGTTTTGTAAAAGTACAGTGAGTAAATTAAGACTTTTTTTGGATGAACTAATCATTGAATATAATATTTTGAGGAAAAATACTTTTCTGTGTGCTAATAAATTTAGATTTGTGCTAATTAATTTAGGTCTGCAGAATGGAAATACTGTATGTTAGTATTTACATTGCGGTGCAAACAGTACATACACAGTGTAAATAGCATTAAAACATGTTTTTTCGAGTCGTTCCCTACTGAAGATAATAATTATCAAGGTTGACCATCCACATCTGTTTACTGACTGTCTGATCAATATCACATAAAAATGCAATCAGACTGACTGACTACAACAACTTCTTGCAACACATTTATGAATGATCTTACCTTTTTTCGTGTTTTTGGTTTACAGAAAGATGAATCAGTTCTGTTTTTATCCTGTGTCTGGACTGCATTAACAACATAACACATACATGTTAAAACTACAAAGTTTTCAACCTTATATTGAAATTGGTGCTTTATAAAAGATAAATACTTTAACATATGCATTAATTGTTTGATATCCTGACCTAATTTTTTACGTTTCCTGCAGATGCAGAAGATTCCAATGACTGCACCTACAATCAGCAGAGATCCAGCGGCAGCAGCAGAGATCAACACTATCAGAGAGTGTGAAGGAGACTGTGTGTCCAGCTCTGTAATGATAAAGAAATAAGTGACTGCATCAGTCTGATCTACAACAGAAGACAGAGATCAGCCGTGCTGCTGTACCTGCACATGTGTGGCAGAGTTGAGTGATGTTGGGATGTCTGGTCTGGTTGCTGATGGGATTGTTGAGCACACAGCTGTAGGTGTTTTTATCCTGATATTCCACCTCCAGAGGTAGAGAGAGACTGATGCTGAGATCAGACACACTGACGCTGGACAATAAACTGTTTCCTTTGTACCAGGAGAGAGTCACATGACTCACATTCACCACTGAACACACCAGTGAACAATTTGATGATGATGATGATGATGAACATTGTGAAGAGTTTCTGCTGATGACAGGAACAGGCAGGCGAGCTGGAAAACATGAGTTTAAAGAGAAGTATTGATAACTCTACACAACAATCTCATTTCCAGCTCAATGTTTTGAGTGAGTGTTTAGGGTAGTGGTATTCAAATGGTGGACCGCCATGGTTCCATCCGGACCGCTGGACATAATTGCACCATTTTACCATTTCTACAGTTTAAAGTGAGCAACGCATCAAAACAACAGAGCTCTTCCCTTTCAAATGGTTCTCTCTATGCTGCTCTGATTGTAGCACTATGGGAACACTGTGTGTGACCGGCTATGAAGAGTGTGTGCAACACGCCAATGAAATTGGCCTTGAACTGCACGCCAGAGACTACGAATAGATGTGCAACAGGTGGGCCTTTCAGGTTTCTTTGTCTTCAGAGACTGTACTGTGTGTGTGTGTGTGTGTGTGTGTGTGTGTGTGTGTGTGTGTGTGTGTGTGTGTGTGTGTGTGTGTGTGTGTGTGTGTGTGTGTGTGTGTGTGTGTGTGTGTGTGTGTGTGTGTGTGTGTGTGTGTGTGTGTGTGTGTGTGTCAGGAGTTAGTTTCCAGCTTGCAGTGTGCGGAAATGTCTTTGTGTCTACAGTGAAAAGAAAAAAAGGAAACGTCACTCAAGGTAAACAGTGTGTGCCTCTGTGTTCACAGCCCATGCCTGAATACAACACAGTTTTGCTTTCTTTGTTTGGGGAAAGAGTTTGCTGCCCGTTTGAGCATAATGAGTGCACGCACTCTGAAACGTCCACAGTTAAAGGGGATGTCTAATGTTATTTCATGCATTCTGACTTATTTACACAGTTAAAGAGTTGGATTCTCATGCTAAACATGGCCAAAGTAAAAAAAAAAAGTTGGACGTATGACAGAGTATTTCTGTGCCAAATACACTCCTTCAGGGTTCGTACAAGTTTCGGAACGTTTTTTTTTTTCAGAGTTTGGCCTTGTATGACGTCATAAAGAGCGGAATTCCTTGTATGGGCACTTCTGGATGAGCGCGTGCACACATCAACCAGAGCAAGAGCACGCCCATCAACAAGCTTCGTTCGGGTTACGGAAGACAGCACTCGTGACTCTTTAGCTCCGCCCCACGGCACTCCTCCAAGAATTAGAATGTTTTTGGAAAGAATCGGAGCAGCATATATAAAGCTAAAGACTCTTTGGAGATATGAAGGATGCAATACTACTCTATAGGTACTCAAGATTAACACGATTGTGGGACTCGCGCGTCGATCTGGCCGAGGAGCGAGAGACGGTCCGTCCACATTGCTGGCTCTCTCTCCAGATCAGGATGTCCCTTTGCTTGACTCCAAAGCGTGCCCTGGCACCTCTTGGCTTGGGCGGAGGACTCTGAATCTCTTGTTTCTGTTGGTATAGATTGTAAGTTCGCCAACTTCGAGCGATCCACCCGCAATGATACAGCACAAGAGGAACTACTCAAGGTCGTAACTTGTGCAGTGGCCAGACAACAATTAGACTGGCCACAGGAACAAACAAAACAATCTAAACTGGAGGACAGATTTCTGTCCGGTGGCCAGGAGGAGCCTCAACATCGGTCCCACCCCTTCTTTGAGGACCTACATAGCGAGTTAACGGCTGTTAAGGCTCAAGGGGAAAACCTTACACATCGCGTGTTTTTGTGCCTTTGATGTTGTTGACATATTTGCGTTGTCAAGGTTCCATGTTACAAGCATACCAGACTGACCTGCTCAAGGATTTGAGTGCGGGTGGTTCAATCGACGAAGAGCCATTCTCAGAGCCACATATTTGTCTCTCTGTGCGACTAAAGAGCCAGCTCATGCCATTGGTTGTTCAATGGGTGCTGGTCGCCACTGAGAGGCATCTGTGGTTGACCCTAACGGGCATCAAAGACAGAGACAGGATGTTTCTGCTCAATACCCCTCTTTCACCTTCCGGGCTGTTTTGCGACTCGGTTCCACAGTCGTCACCATATTCCGGAAGGTGAAGAGACATGGGAAGAGTTTGTTCTTTCCTTCTTCGCTGCACTCAAGGGGAAGGGCTGTTGACCACCCAGTCCAAACCCAGTCCTGCTCAGAGAAGTGAGGCGCAGAAGCAGAGTGTGGCGAGCCGCGCTCCCCCTCGCCAAGATTGGGGAATGACTCGGTTCTCTCAGCAGCCTCATAAGAGACCTGATGCACAATGTTTGACAGAAGAATTAATGTAAGGGCCTTAATAAAGTTGTAAGCTTCACATTTCTTCTTTGAAGTGCTCCAAAAATCCCACTGACGTAACCTTGAGTTTTGCTTTAAAAACAAAATTGAAAGGAAATTGTTTATATTTGAATTTTTTTTTTAATCAGTGCACAAATGCTGTTGATTGAATTTAATTTGTACTGGATGTATCTATAATAAAACAAGAATATGTGAATGTTTGGACAAACAATCTCACAATGATCTCAAATGAACTCACCATAGACAGAAACACTGAATGTTTTTGATGATTTTTTTGCCCCACTTATATCTAGTTGATAAACTCCAGCATGTTCAGTTGTAATGTTTGTGATGGTCAGAGATCCAGTTTGATCGTCCAGCTTCAGTCTGTCTCTGAATCTCTCATCAGGAACATCAGGTGTGGAGAAGATACTTTTCTTTTTCTTCATTTTAGCTATTTGAGACTTTTCAGCTCCATATTTCCACAGTATGTCGTCGTCCTCACGTATTTTAGTAACATCAGAGTATAAAGTGACAGAATCTCCCTCCATCACTGACACTGAATCACCAAACACACCTGATGAACAATTTTACACTGATTAATATTTCCGATGGTTTAAAAAGCCTGAACCACAAAAGCAACTGAAAGGTGAGATATTCGAAAACATGATAGGCTATTAATGGAGTTTTAAAGGTCCCGTTTTTCGTGTTTTTTTGAAACTTTGATTGTGTTTACAGTGTGCAATATAACATGTGTTCATGTTTCGCGTGTAAAAAAACACACAATTTTTCACACAATTTACTTATCTGTATACCACTGTTTTCACTGTCCTAAAAATGGGCTGATGAGTTCCTTGTTCTATGAAGTCCCTCCTTTAGAAATACGTAACGAGTTCTGATTGTGCCAGCGGTTCCCGTGTTGTGATTTGACCGCAGCTTAGCGCACGTTGCCCGGTTCCTGTGTTGTGATTCGACAGCAGCTTAGCGCACGTTGCACAGAAAGGTCACGCCTCTTACCGCAACAGGGAGATGAATGCGCTCAATGATCTCTAAGTACAGCGTTCCTGGGAAAGCCAAACAAAGGTGATTTGACTCCAGGATGATAATAACAGTGTCTCGACGACATGGCGACAAACACACTCAAACGCAACACTTCCTCTTCTCCACGTGGGAGAGCAACAAGACCACGCCCCCTTTTTCGCGTATTCTTGTGGGCGGAGGTTAGTCAACAAACTGTTCTACTGACGTCATTAAAGAAGGAAGTAGAGGGATGTAGTCCAAGCCGGCCATTCGCTGTAGGCTTTGAAAGGGAACTTCTGTTAAATAAAATATCTCGCTTGGCATTGAACTTTGAGCTTTATAATTTTACAGATATTATTTATGCTCTAACAGCAACATTACACACTAACTAAAGTTTGAAAAATGGGATCACGAAGAACAGGACCTTTAAACTTATCTGCTATCTGGATCACAATAAATGTATGAAGCTACAATGTCAATTCCAACATGAAATATAGCATTCACCTGCATATTTTCAACATGTTGACATTCTTAAATATGGGACATTTAGATCAGTAGATTTTTAGAGAGGACTTGCATTTGTAAATCTTTGAAATTAAGATAGTTAAAACCCACAAAGGATTATGGGTAATGTAGTCTTTGATGGAATGGCAGTCCGGGGTGGAGTGCCCACTGGTGGTAATCACAGGGCATTCTCACTGGTGATCGTGACAGATTGCTTCCGCTCTACCTTCAACTTTTTCTGAGCAGTTTTCTTGAGGCTTCCAATCACCTCTTGTCTGATCGCTTCTCAGGACAGTCACTGACTATTAATCAGCAATTGACAGCTCAAATATATGCTTTAAGCACATTGATACACTGTCAAGAAAAACCTGCAAATATAACCCAGACAGCAACATAGTGTTGGCCCAGATCCGGCCCACATCTGGTACGAGTGGAAACCACATGTACCAGATCTGGGCCGACATTATGTTGTTGCTATCTCGGAAGGGAATTTTCAAATTGTGATTCCAAGGCCACATCCGTCCAGGGTGTTTCCTGCCTCTGGCCCGAGACGCATCATTATATATAATATAATATAAAATGTATATATTGATGTGTATATGTACATCAATCAATGACACGTTCAGTGACAGTGAGCTGCATTACACACGAGATTAAAATGGTGGCTACAAAGAAATCTCTAGCGTTCATCTTGGTCATGGCTTGTCTTCACTCTCAAAAAAAAGAGAGTACAAACTTGTACCTTTTAAAGAACAAGTGGCCGTCAATGGGGTGGTACACTTAAGGGTACATCCAAATAGATGAAAACAATAGTATAATTGTGGACCAATTGTGGACCTTTAAAGGTACATTTATATGTTTTGTTCCCCAAAGAACAAAATTGTACCTCCACTGTACCTTTTTTTCTGAGAGTGTTGAAAAACGAAGACAATTTGACGGCTGCTGTAGGAGAAGTCACACTGCAGGACTGTGAGTCAAATCTTTTGACACTTGCAGAATTTCTTCTGAGGTAAAATTTGATCCTAACGGTCATTAATCGGCTGCCAGTGAACATGTCGATATCAAAACTGACGATCAAAGACTTCAGATTTTAGCCTAGGATCAGAGGAATCTTATAGGATTTGCAAAAAAACATTAACTATGATTTTGAAATGCACTCAGTTTAGAATCAAAGAACCTTAATCCTTCCGAATTTTCAAAAAAGAAAAGAAAAAAAAACAGCTTTTTAATTAAATCAAAAACCTATGAATCAACCTCTTATCTTTGCATAATAATGTGCTAAGTTTGCCATGTCATGCACCAGGCCTGGCCTGAGATTTGAAAGTGGCGTAATGGAGGATTCATTCTCTCTCTCCACTGGATGAAGCTACATTCATCATAGCAATTTCCATTATATTCCATGACTTTTAACATCTGAAGAATGTAAGTAATATTAAGCCAAAAAAGATATATATTTGTTTATAACTTACCTGTGAGACGCCACCAGCACAAACAGAACAAAAACATGTGAATCATTTTCTTCAAATCTGAAAAAAAAAGCTAATTTCTCACATTGTGACTCGAGCAGCTCGTCTTCTGAGTCAAACTGAAACATGCTGTGGTTAAGTTCTTTACAGAGATGAAGAGTGGGTAAACTGTGCACGTGTGTTTATTTTCTAGGTGAAGGGGCTTCTTCCTGTCCTGGTTTAATGAATCTCACGGTTAATGCCTTCACAAAACAGCTTTACAGTCAAATTAAAAAATACTGAATCCATCAAAAACAGTCAGATCGATGTCAGAGGTTAAACTAGACTCTTACCTATCATGCATCTTTGATAACATACACAAATTGAAAGCTAAACAAAACACTTAATAATATACCTTTTTTTTTTTGCTGTCGGCTGTAAGTCGTGAATGACAGAGACAGAAGCTAGTGATGTACATTTAAACCGAGGTGTCGGAGCTTGTGTCGAGAATAAATGGGATGAAGCCCCGATTTGAGGCTTGTGTTGTTAACGGAGAAATCACGTGACCAATGACAAACGAGGCTTTGGTTTGTGTGGAATAGCCTACATCAGGGGTCTCCAAACTCGGTCCTAGAGGGCCGCTGTCCTGCAAAGTTTAGCTCCAACCCCATATAAACACACCTGATCCAGCTAATCAGTGTCTTGCCCCTTTTCCACCAAGGCAGTACTAGAGCTAGATCGGAGCCAGAGCCTAGTTTCAAATCGGTTCTTTGTGTTTCCACACCCAAAGCCCCAGCTCCGAGCCAGGAAAAGTGGTTCTTAAGTAGCACCAAAACATTGCTGGGCTAGAACAGGGCTAGAAGTAAGAACCGATTACGTCAGGCACTGGGGGCGGGGTCAACAAGACGAACACAAACTTTTTATGATCCGCCATTTTTTAAATAGCAGCTAATGGAGCTAACAGCTGCTGCTCGTTTGTAATCTCCGTCTATACAAATTACGGTGAACTGCATGAATGCGTTGGATTCGCTGTGTTTTGATGCCGATGTAGGATCGTAAAGCCATGTGAATCAATAGTAATGCAACGTTTGCATTGTTGATGGAAGACTTGTTGGCAGCGGTGCTGTGCAGAGACCGATCACCGTATGATAACGAATCCAGCGAGAGCACATGACTCCTTATGCTTTTGATTCACTCATGCGTTTTTTTTATATCATATGTGGATCGTCTGTGCAGCGCTGATGCATCTCGAATAAGCCTGGTGTGTGTTTTTGTTTCCCGCTGCCCAGGGTTGCCAGGTTTTCACAACAAAACCCGCCCAATTGCTACTCAAAACAAGCCCAATCGCGTTTCAGGGGGGCTTCCCCGGTAAAAAATACATTTGGGGGTAAAATATGTGTTTTTTTGGCATGGTTGCCTACTAAAATTTGCATTCCCGGGGCTAAATATCACATAATTGGGATCGCTTCAACCCCAGTGATGAAGTAGCCCAATTCCATGGGAAAACCACAGACTTGGTTGGCACTGCCTCGCTAGCGTTGCTGAGAAAGATGAGACGTATACAGTGACGTATGACCTGGCTCTGTTGTGGCTCTCAGCATGTGGAAAAGCAAACGGTTCTTAGAAGGCTCCTCAGTCGAACCAACTATGAACTGGGACTAGCACTGGCTCTGAACTAGCTCTAGCACTGCCTTGGTGGAAAAGGGGTATTACAAGGCCCTAGTTAGACACTGATTAGCAACCTTCAGGTGTGTTTATTTGGGGTTGGAGCTAAACTCTGCAGGACAGTGGCCCTCCAGGACTGAGTTTGGAGACCCCATGCCTACATCATCGGTTCGGTCTGAGTGTCGCTTCAGGTTCGAAACTCGCACCACCTTGTGGTTGTTGTGATGTTTCAGAGAAGTGTCTGGAGTAGTAGAAGTGTGTGTCAGAGAGTAGAGTTGTGTCATTGTCGTTATTGTGGTTCATATGTGTCAGGGATTAACATTATCCTCCTGGGACCCAGAAAAAAAAAAGCTTTTTGAATTTAGTATTTTTTCATGTCATTAAATTGTTTAGAGCATAAAGGCCTGTACACACCGGGACGAATATCGCGCGCTTATTGCCAGCGTTTTTCGCGCGTATTGAGTGTTCACACCCAAGCGATTTTCACTGGCGATGCGCCAAATGAACGTGCACATTCAGTAGATGCGCTCCCGGTACACAAGGTGGTGCTGCGGCATTTTACGCCTCTGACACTCGCTTGTCACACAGAAGAAGAAGAGAGACAGCATTTACGTGCTTGCCAAAACCATAGACATATTATGTCTATGGCCAAAACCATTCACACACTTTTTACTAACTGGCAAGCAGCATTAGCAGCTCATCTTCTTCTTTGTCTAATTACTACTACTTCTTTGCCGTATCAATGTGTGCTCGGCAAGAGCGTTTTGTGCTTGAGCGCCACCAAGTCGTGTTTTAAAGTCACTTCAGCAGCTCCAGGCACATGAACAAAAGCGCCGATCTCATTGGTCGGCCAGTTTTTAACGCGCCGCGTCAAAAGAAAAAAACGAACCCGAGGCGTTTTTTTTTTTAAATGACACTTTTACTCCTGCCGTTTTGCGCGTCGGTGTGCACACACAAGGTGCAGATCCACTTGTCCGTGCAACACTTCTGTCACGCCACACTCCACTTTATTCCTATGGGTGACGTCAAGCGACTTTAACGCGCCTGCAAAGCATTCCGGGAAGGCGGCGCTGCATTTGAACAAATGCCATGTGTCAAAAAAGCTGGCCGAAGCCCAACTTTATGCAAATTAATCAGTTGAACGCGACGCGACTATCCAATAGAAGTAGAGCACATGGTAAACTTGAGGAACGCCCATCAACATACACATGAGGGGAAGCGTCACAACACCACGCTTCAGTCGTGCCGCAAAAGTGAATCTGTATCATCACATTGGCGTTAAACGTCGGCGATAAATGCACACGAAAATCGTCCCGCTGTGAACAGGCCTTAAGAAACAAATGGGGGAAAAAAACATTTTTGAAAAATTATATTTTATTCTTATGTTATGATATGTCCCACCAGGACTGAGTTGTTTAAAATATAAAATTACATTAAATTACATGTATAGGAAAAAACAATGGGATTTATTTTTAATTCACCAATCAGTTTTTAGGTTTCAGTTTTTTTTTAAACAAACTTTGTTTAAATATGATTCTGAACTATGTTATGAAAGATATAATGAAATGCATTGATATACCATGTTACTTTATGCAATATGTGGGTAAAATGGCCATACTTGGATATTCCCATTCAATACAATGTATCTATACACTGCATCTAATTTGCATATTAATGTGTTCTTGGTGCAACATGTAATGAAAAAGAAGTGTAATAATGGGAGTAAAAATTGGCAACATTTTCATAATAATATATAATATTTCATAGGAATATTGATATGTCATTTCTTTCCCTATTCACCTGTTATGTCCCCAGAATGCCTGATAAACATGATTTAAGTCCTGGTGTCCACTACAGTGGACATGTATGAAATCAATGCCCTGTTTTGTAACAGAAAGTCATATTTTGATCAGAAACCCCATTACATTTTCCTGAGATGTTGATTTATAACAAACAATTTGAAAATTAATCCGATTTAAATTATAATTTAAAAGAAATGTGATCATATTTCCATAAGAGTGCTAAACATTAACGTCAACCGTTTTTAAAGACCAAGAAGAAGTTGTTGTCCTGGTGAAACCTCCAAACATTAGTATCTCTGCAAAGCCCCAAATGTGCTCTTTAAAGGACATCCAGACTGTGACATGTGTGATGTCAGAGAAATTCACTAAAATATAATGTCCACTACAGTGGACAAAAGTCTATTCCTGGGTCCCAGGAGACTACAGTATACTACATTATTACTATTAGGTTAGATCTCCCCTCACAAGATCTGAGGATCCACTCGTATATTGGGCTCAACAGAAGTATCAGTATCCTCACTTATAGCATCTGGCACTGGCACTTTTATGTTCAACCGCATCCTCTGTTCATTGTGAAAGGATCTTTTCCAAGGCTGAAGAGGTTTTGCCCAAGAAGAGGAATCGTCTAAACCCCAACACACTTAAAAAATGTTCTGTTCCTCAATAAAAATAAATTATAATCCTTCCTTCACCCACCCCAAACTACTGTGCTGCAGTTTGCTACATCCCCAGTCCCATAAGCACTAGGCTACACAATACACTACACAATAAACTGTGCACACTGCACACAAAAAAATTTGACAATTCTTCACTTTTCCCACGCAGACTGCTCTGTTTAAGTTAGCTTTATTACTTTCCCTCCACCATAAGCACTGCACGCAAACGTTTGTTGTTCATACTATCACTATCGAAAATATTTATGAATAATTAATTAACAGTGTGTGTGACAGTCTTTGTGCAAGTAAAGTTAGACAGCGAAAGATAGGCCTACATATTTTATTTAATACCCAGGCAATGGACAAATGTCTGCTCAGGTCATTGGCTCAGGATTAATGGATTTGTCTGCTATTTCTTTGCACAGTAGCAAGGTGTCACTAGTGAGCAATGATGAATGAAGCTTCAGTTAGGCTAATAAACCTTTTGGTGAAGCAATGGGCCGCAAGGTGTCAGTGGTTCAGGAAGCCTCATTTTGCCATTACTAACAGAAATCCTCATGTGTTATCTTCTCATTGGTTGTTCTTGTCATGTGTTCTCAGTTCAGTTCTGTCATTGGTTCTTTGTCTTGATCATTGTTCTCAGGTGTGTCTTGTTAGTCATTAGTCTTTGTGTAAAGGAACACACCAAATTTTTGGGACTTTGGTTTATTCACCATATCCCCCAGAGTTAGAGAAGTCCATAGATACCATTCTCATCTCCGTGCGTGCCATAAGTCCGTCTGACGCACCCTCCGCTAGCCTAGCTTAGCACAAAGACTGGTGGTAAACGGTTCCATCTAGCCTACTGCTCTATAAGTGACAAAATAACGCCAACATTTTCCTATTTACATGTTGTGATGTGTATAGTTACATTGTCTACTAATAAAAAAAAAAAAAACTGTATTAGCCTAGTCTCACCAGTTATTCGCTCATATTTGCACTTACCTATAAGCTCTGAATGTCTGCTAACGATCAGGTAAAACAGCTCTGATTTATCAATCTATGAATTGTTTTGAAACTGTGAACAGTTGTTGTTTATGATTAAACACTGAAACTTTTTTAACATTTCGAAATAATCCATTAAACAGGAGTGTGTGCGCTAATATGTTCTGTTCCATTGTTTGCGTGTAGTCTCAAGGACACGCCCATAGCACGGGGAAACTTATGAATATTCATGAAAACACCACCCACTGGAACCAAATATTTCAGGAACCGAATATATAAGGTGTGTTCGACATCGGCCCGGATGCAACTGATCGGCGAGAGTAGCTTTTTTTAAATAGGTTTTATTTTGATAAACATGACAATATACCATCGAGACTACATGAATGGAGGTTTTACTGTTATAAAAAAACAGATTTGTGAGCATAAGTGGAGCTGAAGGTTTTAGAATAAACATGAAACACACGTGATCGCTGTCATGCGGTGAATCCGGCCATGTGGAACAGCTGGGCACGACCTGGGCATCAACACTTCAATGTGTAACTGGATTTTGGACTTCCTAACTGACAGACCCCAGAATGTTCGATCAGGATCCACCTGCTCCACGTCCATCACACTCAACACTGGTGTACCACAGGGCTGTGTGCTAAGTCCGTTTCTCTACTCCCTCTTCACCTCCGACTGCAAGCCTGTGTATGGATCTAATTCCATCGTCAAGTTTGCGGACGACACTACGGTGATTGGTCTCATCAGCAACAACGATGAGACTGCCTATAGGGAGGAGATCCAGCACCTGGCCACATGGTGCACTGATAATAACCTGCTCCTCAACACCACCAAAACGAAGGAGCTCATCGTGGACTTCAGGAAGGAGTCAAGAGGCACACACGACACCATCCACATCAATGGAATGGCTGTTTAGCGTGTCTCCAGTTTCAAGTTCCTGGGGATCCACATCTCGGCGGACATGTCGTGGACGACCAACACCTCCAGCCTGGTCAAGAAGGCTCACCAGCGCCTCTTCTTCCTGAGGACACTGAGGAAGAATCAGCTCTCCTCGGCTATCCTGGTGAACTTCTACCGCTGCGCAATAGAAAGCATCCTGACCAACTGTGTTGCAGTATGGTATGGGAGCTGCTCTGTTGCGGAGCGCAAGGCACTGCAGCGGGTGGTGAAAACTGCCCAGCGCATCACAGGGACTCCACTACCTGCCATCGAGCACATCCAGAGGAAACGCTGTCTGCATCGAGCTCGCAGCATCCTCAAGGACTCCTCTCACCCAGCCCACAGACTGTTTTCTCTCCTGTCCTCCGGCAGGCGTTTCAGAATCCTCCGGACCAGGACCAGCAGACTTAAGAACAGTTTTTTCCCCAGAGCTGTCTCTTTACTGAACTCTATCCCCCACTGATCCACTTCCCTCATAAACTGCTAACTCTCCTACCTCACATCTGCCTTCACTTTGGTATTTGCACTACCGACTGTTTATTACAGTAACAACTGTTTACTTATGCATTCTGCACCACCATATCTTAACTGGATTATGCTCATTTGCACTGCCGACTGTATTTATAGTACCAACTGTTTACATTTGCATTTTGCACCGTACTTCTAACTGTAATATGCAACCACTTTCCACTGCACTTTTACACTTTTTTTTCGGATAGCTCTGTCCATAATTTATTGCTATTCCTCATTTTAGCCTAACATATTATTGTATACCTCTATCTGTAAAATTCTGTTTATAGTAATAGCTATCTGTATATTTATTCATTGTACATATTCACCTGTAAATTCAGTTCTGTTTATAGTAATAACCATCTCTCTATTTATACATATTTATATATATTCAGTACATATCCATGTCCTGCACTTACGCAACCACTGTATATCCTGCACTTGCTGCTATTGCACTTCTGGTTAGACCTAAACTGCATTTCGTTGCCTTGTACTTGTACTTGTGTAATGACAATAAAGTTGAATCTAATCTAATCTAATCTAATCTAACAGCTGTGTCGTCATCAGAGTCCGTGTAGCCTCGTGCAGCCGCTCTGAAGAAACTGCGCCGGCTGTATTAGCCGGCTGCTCTCGAATCGCTCTCGCGGTGCTTTGTTGACATATGTCACTGTCACGTGGTGTCGGCGCTGCCTCAAGTCGGACAAAATTTCTAACCAGCATGCACTGCTTCAAGTCAGCCGCCGATCGGTCTGCGCATGGCTGGGTGAAGTCGAACCAGCCTATTGTAACAGCGGCCCTTAACACGCGCACTGCAAATCGGAAGTAGCTGATCATCAGTCAATAGTTCTAGTTATAACATAAACTAGATTGTGTGCACTCCAACCAAATGATGTAGCCTACTGCCACTCAAATATGTAAATGAGGAATAAAGTGACTGAGTCTTATTACCAAATAAATATGCTATGAATATAGAAATCATTACGTGGGGAAATCAGAATACTAATATATACAAAACGAGTGTGTGTGTGTGTGTTCCATTACCACTCACTGATGTGTGGCTGCATCGCGGGCCATCACACATGTTCATGTTTAATGAGGTCTAAATGCAGAACATTTTGTCTCGCACTTCTGTAACCAAATCTGAATTGCTTTTCCCAATGTAACATGTCATTGTCCCACAGTGGCTGAACACCCTCTGGCTCAATATAGAGACAGAGCGTATTTAGGCCACGCCCACACCGGGGGGGGGGAACAATCCAACGCTCTCCAATGACTTTGCATTGCGTGAGGCTGCATCCTTGTCATCTTGGACTTATAACAAAAAACAGAACGAAGTCTAAAAGCTGATATGTACGGAGCCCCCCTAGTCCCACTTTGTCAAAAAAATTTATTATAACTATCTTGTGGCCTCAAGATAGTAACTCATGGCCTCAAGATAGTAACTTGTGGCCTCAAGATAGTAACTCGTGGCCTCAAGATAGTAACTCGTGGCCTCAAGATAGTAACTCGTGGCCTCAAGATAGTATCTCGTAGCCTCAAGATAGTAACTCGTGGCCTCAAGATAGTAACTCGTGGCCTCAAGATAGTATCTCGTGGCCTCAAGATAGTATCTCGTGGCCTCAAGATAGTAACTTGTGGCCTCAAGATAGTAACTCATGGCCTCAAGATAGTAACTCGTGGCCTCAAGATAGTAACTCGTGGCCTCAAGATAGTAACTCATGGCCTCAAGATAGTATCTCGTGGCCTCAAGATAGTAACTCGTGGCCTCAAGATAGTAACTCATGGCCTCAAGATAGTATCTCGTGGCCTCAAGATAGTAACTCGTGGCCTCAAGATAGTAACTCGTGGCCTCAAGATAGTAACTCGTGGCCTCAAGATAGTATCTTGTGGCCTCAAGATAGTAACTCGTGGCCTCAAGATACTATCTTGTGGCCTCAAGATAGTAACTCGTGGCCTCAAGATAGTAACTCGTGGCCTCAAGATACTAACTTGTGGCCTCAAGATAGTAACTCGTGGCCTCAAGATAGTATCTCGTAGCCTCAAGATAGTATCTCGTGGCCTCAAGATAGTAACTTGTGGCCTCAAGATAGTAACTCATGGCCTCAAGATAGTAACTCGTGGCCTCAAGATAGTAACTCGTGGCCTCAAGATAGTAACTCGTGGCCTCAAGATAGTATCTTGTGGCCTCAAGATAGTAACTCGTGGCCTCAAGATAGTAACTCGTGGCCTCAAGATAGTAACTCGTGGCCTCAAGATAGTATCTCGTGGCCTCAAGATAGTATCTCGTGGCCTCAAGATAGTAACTCATGGCCTCAAGATAGTAACTCGTGGCCTCAAGATAGTATCTCGTGGCCTCAAGATAGTATCTCGTGGCCTCAAGATAGTATCTCGTGGCCTCAAGATAGTAACTCGTGGCCTCAAGATAGTAACTTGTGGCCTCAAGATAGTAATTTGTGGCCTCAAGATAGTAGCTTGTGGCCTCAAGAAAGTTTTGATGGTGCCTGATGCCCGTTTCACACAGTCCGTCTGCAGTGCGTATGCGGTGCGTGTTGCGTATATTCGGTGCAGGAGCAGCACGTGCTGTTGTGCTTTCATATTTGCTGTGTTTGCAGCGCGCAACTGATCCGCGGTTGTATACCACAAACATAGCATTTATTCATTATTTTTTTCAAATCCAAAAGTTGTTGCTGAACATGGCTTGTCAGAATTGCAATTCTCTTTGTTTACACTTTCATAGATGTCACGTTTTAACGTAGTAGGCTACATTTAAACAACGTTTTATTCAATTCATGACTTTATATTTGTATAGCCTAGTAGGCTACTTTAGATTTAGCTCACATAAGTGGCAAAACATTTAAACATCCCAGCAAACAGGGGACGTCCCCCGGACGTTGCGAACGTCCGTTTAGGTCCGCAGTAGGTCCGCTTTGTAACGTTCGCTGGCGGACGTTCGGAGGACGTCCCCATTTGATCCGCTTTATAACGTTCGCTGGCGGACGTTCGGAGGACGTCCCCATTTGATCCGCTTTATAACGTTCGCTGGCGGACGTTCGGAGGACGTCCCCATTTGATCCGCTTTATAACGTTCGCTGGCGGACGTTCAGAGGACTTCCCCATAATATACGTTCGCTGGCGGACGTCCCGATTTGGTCCGCTTTGTAACGTTCGCTGGTGGACTTTCGGATCTATATTTGATCCGCTTAACGTTCGCTGGCGGACGTTCCCAGGACATTTGTCCAGGCCAGTTTACGAACGTCTATTTCTCTCCTCACCTGCCATTTCCATATGGGATAGCAACACTTGCAAAATCCAGTCGCCCATATGCATTGTCTTTTATCATCAGACATGACACAACTCAGACAAACGAAAAATGTAACTAAAATAAACCCGTATTAGATTTTTATTAGGGGATTTGTTTATATCTTAAAATCCCTTAAATTAACTGTGATCATGGAACGTATGCAACATATATATATATATATATATATATATATATATATATATATATATATATATATATATATATATATATATATATATATATATATATATGATATGTTAATACTTAGAGCACAAGCTCAAATAACAAAAAAAATAAATTTTGTGTGTTGTTGCCGTTGAAACCGTCTATAGCCACACTGGGAGACAAGCAAATATCGATCAAATTAACCTGACCGAGTGACGTCATTCTTTAAAGGCACGCGCAGCATGTATCCATGGCAACGCTTAGCTGCGTAGAGACAGTTAACGGTCCTGCCGGATTTCCTCAGAGGCGGCTTTGAGTGCTCTTTCGTCGGTAGAAAAGGTATTTATAATTTTTGATTAGTAGACATTAGCTACCATAACCATTATTAATCTTGTCATGTTTAAAATATGAAAAATTTACCTTTTAAAACGTTTGCTGAAGTTTTCTATCGTGTAGTAGCCTACAGCTGCTAACCATTAGCACTTCGAGGTATGCTAAGCTGCGAGACGACATTATCTGATATTGACAAATATAGGGATTAAATATCGAACTTTATACAGTAAATATACTGAGTAGAAAGACAAAGCCCAAATTGGGACAACCGTTATCTTCCAATATGCGCTGAATATAATATTAGGCTAATTTGGACCATGGTCTATCGAAATCAAAATAGTCAACAGTCTTTTTTTTCAATGGACAAACGATGATACTGGACATAAAATCATAACACTACTGAATGTGTTCATTTTGTTGTTTTAGGTTAGAAGCCAAGTGGAAGAATTGCCATCGGACTAACCCCACGGCTGACAACCAGAGACGCGCGCACACACACACATACACACACGCGCGCGGGGAAAGAGCACATCACCTTTACAACTGTTCAATTAAAATAAATGTACTTTGTTCCTTACAATTCATATGTGTCTGTTTTCTTTGGTTTGCCGAAATATAAAATAAAATGCTGCTAAAGTGAAAGTCCCCTAAACGTCCCAAATGACCGCTGGACGTCCTGTGAACGTCCTCATGAATGTCCGGAGGACGTCTTTGAGGACGTTCGCGGGACGTCAAGAGGCCCCTACACATTGACGTCCGGGGGACGTTCGCTGAGGCCATTTAGGGGACATCCTGGGGACCTTTTTTTGTTAGCTGGGATGGTTATAGATACACATTTTAAATTAGAAACGTACAATAGGCTATACAAAAACAGCCGACTCTCGTCTTTTCTTTAGTTTTTAAGCCCTTTTAAAAGCAGGTCATAAAGACCTTTGTTTTTCCACCTCCAAGAACGTACGAGTGCTAGCATTATTTCAATTTTTTTTACCTAAATGCCAGGTAAGGTGTCGTTTCCTTGCTTTACCCGAGAAAAAAAAGCCATTTGTTGACTTTGAAACAGAGTAGCTTATTTTAAATTATATCCATCTGTGGTAAAATTACTAGATTTCCGTGTCAGTACGTTTATTTTAATGCGAACAATGTGCCTGTCACTTTAATTCAGCAGTGCAGCGCAGCAAAATAGACTCGGTACGGAAACGATCGCCGCACTGCTGCAGCACCGCACCTGGAACGGTGTGAAAGCTGTAATCCGTTAACATGGGTACGGAAAAAATACGCACCGCATACGCACTGCAAACGGAGTAGCCTTTGTGTGAAACGGGCGTGAGAGGCTCAATGTTTACACTTTTGAGGGCGATGGGCCCGAATACTATTTACTACACTAAAGTTTTTCTGGACCACCTTTTTTCATGTTTTGGACAACGACTCAATTCCTATTTGACCGATGATCAGAATATTTTTTACTCCCTTTTCACTAGATTTGCTGTTTCCCTTGCAATTCTGAATGTTTATTTCATTCGTGCAGCCCATTTATCAGAATGTAATTTTGCAAAAGTATCCAAAGGGTAGGAGGATGAAATCATTATTGCTTCTGCTGCTGTTCTTCCAGACGTGTTCTTGCATTGACATACTACAGTCAGCTCCTGTTACAGCTGCCTCTTCACCTTCCCCTTCCCCTATTTGCATTTTCAGTTGGCTGGTAGGCTAGTGTGTGTTTTGTGTAATCTCTTTGAGTGTTTATAGGGTGGAGTCGGCAGGTGCTGAATCAACTGATAATATGCTGACTTTATTCCTCTCCAAGTGAAGATGGTAATAAGTTCAATGGGTAGGCCTAGTTGTAATGCTTCTCATTCAAAGGCCTCTCCTGGTATAAGTAATACCAAGTAAAGGAGTAAATGACCAACAACAACTTCTCTGTCATTAACTGGGACCTGAAACACTTATTTTTATATACATATTTTAATGTTTAAATGTATTGATTTATTTTGAATTTATTGTTATATATTATATTTATATAATTTTGTATTTTCATATTTATTGATTGATTTTAAATATATTTTTTTATATATATTTTTTCATTTTACAATTTTTTTTATGTATTTTATTTGTTTTTATACACTTAAATTGTGTATTGTATATTAATATTTTTATATTAATATTTTTTTATTTATTATTTTTTTATTTGCATTCGTTTTATATAATTAAAATTTTATATTAATATTGTTTTGTATTTTTTAGATATATTTTTGTTAGATTTGTTATTTTATTGATTGTTTTGTTTTGTTAATCGTGTGTGGAGTGATATTTCTATAACCGTGACAATAATAAATAAAGATGCTTACTGTAGTGTGTGTTAAAACATCTACCAGCAAGCAAAAAGACAACCTAACGCTTTTTGACTGCGTTTTTTGCGTAAATCCTTGGGGTTCAGAGTATTTAGTTTTCCCACATTAATTTTACACATGTCTAGTACAGGAACATGACAAAATGACAGCTTAAAATGTTATCTGATATAATCAAAAAATATCCAAGACAAAATAAAATATTTTGTCAATAAAATACAATTAACTTTTTTAAAATAAAATAATGGCATTTTTTAATAATTAAAACTATTTTTATTTTTTTTAAACTAACATTTTTTGAGTTTGACAACAAACACCTCAAAACACAGCTATAGCTATATAGTTAATAATAATAATTATTATTAACTTCTGAACATTGACTCTCATTATTCACATTTTTCTCATGGTTTCTCAAAAGAATTCATAAAATAATAGGCTATTATATTCTATTTCTAATAGTTGCTCATTGTAACGCAGTGACAACATGCCCCACCCCCACCTGTCCAACTGTCCTTTAGTGGCAAACGGAACACGGCGAGAAGCTCTTTTCTTTTGCACAAAGGCAGGATCTCACTACGCCGTCGACCTGAGCTCCTGTCACTTTCATGGGATTCAGGGAAAGAACTGCGCCGCCACTGAAGCAGAGGAACAGAGCGCTTTTATAATCGAAATCACGAGGGGAAAAGTTGTGAAAATGAAGTGTCTCTTTAATTTGCTTTTGGGTGTCTGGTTTTTACTCGACAATGGTAAGACCTCGTTATCTTTCTACCGGTGTTTCTGTGAGCGTATAGGCTACAGTTGGCGCAGTGGTGGAAGGATTCAGGTTACTGTTGGGAATGTGGATGGATAGGATGTCAAAAGCGCCCAAAGTCACAGAATTGCGTGTAACACCTTTAAACGATAAAAAACCGAACATGAGTCTGTTGTGTGAAAATGATGTAGCCTAGAGCAGGGGCGAAGGGCTGGGCTGGGGGTTGACCATAAGATAACAACATGATTTGCAAGAGCAATTTTTTTATTTCATTTTTAGAAATAGTGATTATTGGTAAACACAAATTTATCATATGCAACTTTACATCTCTCAATTCTCCTGATTCAGTTTTGATTCAGTAAACAACAACAACAAAAATTAATATTCTCTCTCGCACACACGATCAGTTACTCCACATAACATTATATATCTACAGCAGTTCTTTACTACAGTCTCTTATCTGTTCTGTCTTGCTGACTTTGTCTTGTCTACTTCCTGATCCTGAACTGTATGTCCTTCCCAGTTTATATCCCTTACACACTGCAAAAAAAGCTTGTCTGTCTTGTTTTCTTATTTCCAGTCAAATCATCTAAAAATTCTTAAATCAAGATGTATTTACTTGATAAGCAAAATTAGATAAGTTAGTAGGCTACCCTTATGAAAAAGTTGAAGTGTGCTACTAGTATACTTCTTTTAAACTAAAAATAAGAAAGTATACTTTCTTTCAGTCTACTTTTTATAAATGCTACTTCTCAGAAATATACATAAAATTGCACTTAAGTAAAGTCTGACATAAAGTATATTTGGCCTATAATTGTACTCAATCTTTTGAACGAGATATATACTTAAAGTACAGTACTAGTACAGTAGCCTATAATAGTTTTACAGTGCTTGAAGTGGAAAAAATAAAGTGCTGGTACTCACTAAAGGGGACGGGGCTGTGTTGGGGGCGTTTGTTTCAATAAGGGTTTATTAAGCAAGACCATTGATGGCTCCTCATTAGGCCAATGTTAACTTTTTTCTTTCTTTTTTTAAATCTATAGCATTTGTTATAGCAGTGCAGTTAGAAACTATAACATGCCTCAGGTCTAATATACATCTTTAGTGAAAAATCTATTCCTTTAACTGATTATCTATTTTAAATTCTACAACTAGTCAAAAATTTACCACAATAAATACAACAGAACGTGATGAATTCTAGTAAATGTGGTCATCAAGAGTTTAAAAAGCTTGCAGGATGATATTTTCCCCTCTTTTCATCAGTCATTTTAAGCCCTGTTTCCACCGAAATTACCCGGAACAATTTGTACCAGGAACTTTTTTTACAGGAACTTTTTTCCCCCCAGACCTGCTGCTGTCTGTGTTTCCACTGCGGTCTAAAGAACCATGAAGATTAGGCAAATTAGTCCGGAGACGTGGGACTGCGGGCGGCTGCTCCTCCCAGTCAGCGACGGACAATAATAATATTTGTGCGATACTGTATGCAACAATAACAAGTGGAGGAGATGCAAGCAGCGCTGCTTTTGCTGGTTATGTATTGGTTTACTAAATATGTAATTAACAAAACGGCAGAAAAGAGACAAGCACTGATACTAAAGCGTATTCTGAAAGCTTGTGAAGCTAGATTTAAATAGGACAACGTATGCTATTATCAGCTATTACGGACATTGACCGTGCGATTGCTGAGACAACGCGCGCCATCGGACAGAAAGAGCAAGACTGATATTTACGGAACGCAGAACGAACCTCGCAAGACTTTTAAAAATGCTGGTGGAAATAAAATGCTGCGTGAGATCAACCGATCAGCATGTTCAGTGCCCAAGTCCCAGTGAAAGTTCCTGAACTTTGAAAAAGTACTACCTCGCGAGCAGGGCCATTTGGAGGGGGAAATATTTACCCGGAACTTAGTTTAGACCCTGGTTCCTGCGGTCGAAACACACCGAGTACCACCCCAAAGTTGCTAGTTCCTGGGGATAGTTCATGCGGTGGAAACGCGGCTTTAGTGTCCGTTTTAAATCATGTTGGACTTTCTCTGTAGTGTTTTACTACATTCTCAATAGAATTGAAATGGGTCGCAACATTTTATCATCGTAAAATCGTAGCACTTTTGGAGCGCGCTGGTGAATGCACCTACAGTTATTTGCACGCCACTTAATTAAACAATTGGGCAGTCACAGTCATATTGCACAGACAATTGATCCGTTATAAAAGCGAGAAGTAGCAGTATGCAAGAAAAAGTGCAGGTACGCTTAAGAGTAAAATGTAGAAGTGCCGGTACTGCGTACCGGTGAGTACCGCCCCACTTCCAGTACTGCTGTTTTATAAATATTGATTTAATAAAGAAAACAGATATGTTCCTGATTCTGAGTATCTGAATTTTTTTGTGACATAGGAATTTAGGCTACTTTAAATCCACTTTACTGTTTCCCTGCCACTGACTAAATTTTCTGTCCATCCGTTTCAGTTATACGGTACACTCTAAAAAAATTGTGCTATATAGCACTAAAAGTGGTTCTTTGACACATAATCATAGGGGAACCACTTTAAGTGCTGTATAGCACTAAATCTTGGTGCTTCAGTGGTTCTTCAGCAGTTTTTCACTGGTTCTTTGGGATGACTGAGGTGCTATAGCACCGCTGCCATATGGAACCTGTTAAGATATGGTGCTATAGCACCGCTACCATATGGAACCTGTTAAGATATTGTGCTATAGCACCACTACCATATGGAACCTGTTAAGATATTGTGCTATAGCACCGCTACCATATGGAACCTGTTAAGATATGGTGCTATATAGCACCGCTACCATATGGAACCTGTTAAGATATTGTGCTATAGCACCGCTACCATATGGAACCTGTTAAGATATGGTGCTATAGCACCGCTACCATATGGAACCTGTTAAGATATGGCGCTATAGCACCGCTACCATATGGAACCTGTTAAGATATGGTGCTATGGCACCGCTACCATATGGAACCTGTTAAGATATGGTGCTATAGCACCGCTACCGTATGGAACCTGTTAAGATATGGTGCTATAGCACCGCTACCGTATGGAACCTGTTAAGATATGATGCTATAGCACCGCTACCATATGGAAACTGTTAAGATATGGTGCTATATAGCACCGCTACTATATGGAACCTGTTAAGATATGATGCTATAGCACCGCTACCGTATGGAACCTGTTAAGATATGATGCTATAGCACCGCTACCATATGGAAACTGTTAAGATATGGTGCTATAGCACCGCTACCATATGAAACCTGTTAAGATATGGTGCTATAGCACTGCTACCATATGGAACCTGTTAAGATATGGCGCTATATAGCACCGCTACCATATGGAACCTGTTAAGATATGGTGCTATAGCACCGCTACCATATGGAACCTGTTAAAATATGGTGCTATAGCACCGCTACCATATGTAACCTGTTAAGATATGGTGCTATATAGCACCACTACCATATGGAACCTGTTAAGATATGATGCTATAGCACCGCTACCATATGGAACCTGTTAAGATGTGGTGCTATATAGCACCGCTACTATATGGAACCTGTTAAGATATGGTGCTAAAGCATCGCTACCATATGGAACCTGTTAAGATATGGTGCTATAGCACCGCTACTATATGGAACCTGTTAAGATATGGGGCTATAGCACCGCTACCATATGGAACCTGTTAAGATATGGTGCTATAGCACCGCTACTATATGGAACCTGTTAAGATATGGAGCTATAGCACCGCTACCATATGGAACCTGTTAAGATATTGTGCTATAGCACCGCTACCATATGGAACCTGTTAAGATATGGTGCTATAGCACCACTACCATATGGAACCTGTTAAGATATGGTGCTAAAGCACCGCTGCCATATGGAACCTGTTAAGATATGGTGCTATATAGCACCGCTACTATATGGAACCTGTTAAGATATGGTTCTATAGCACCGCTACCATATGGAACCTGTTAAGATATGGTGCTATAGCATCGCTACTATATGGAACCTGTTAAGATATGGTGCTAAAGCACCGCTACCATATGGAACCTGTTAAGATATGGTGCTATATAGCACCGCTACTATATGGAACCTGTTAAGATATGGTGCTATAGCACCGCTACCATATGGAACCTGTTAAGATATGGTGCTATAGCACCGCTACCATATGGAACCTGTTAAGATATGGTGCTATAGCACCGCTACCATATGGAACCTGTTACGATATGGTGCTATAGCACCGCTACCATATGGAACCTGTTAAGATATGGTGCTATAGCACCGCTACCATATGGAACCTGTTAAGATATGGTGCTATAGCACCGCTACCATATGGAACCTGTTAAGATATGGTGCTAAAGCACCGCTACCATATGGAACCTGTTAAGATATGGTGCTATATAGCACCGCTACTATATGGAACCTGTTAAGATATGGTTCTATAGCACCGCTACCATATGGAACCTGCTAAGATATGGTGCTATAGCACCGCTACCATATGGAACCTGTTAAGATATGGTGCTATAGCACCGCTACCATATGGAACCTGTTAAGATATGGTGCTAAAGCACCGCTACCATATGGAACCTGTTAAGATATGGTGCTATATAGCACCGCTACTATATGGAACCTGTTAAGATATGGTGCTAAAGCACCGCTACCATATGGAACCTGTTAAGATATGGTGCTATATAGCACCGCTACTATATGGAACCTGTTAAGATATGGTGCTATAGCACCGCTACCATATGGAACCTGTTAAGATATGGTGCTATAGCACCGCTACCATATGGAACCTGTTAAGATATGGTGCTATAGCACCGCTACCATATGGAACCTGTTACGATATGGTGCTATAGCACCGCTACCATATGGAACCTGTTAAGGGGGGGGGGCAATGTTCTGTTACAGTCATAGCGCCATCTGCGGGTAACAGGAAATGGCATTACACCGTTTTAAACAGCAATTACACGGCAATGTTTTACACCGTGATTAACTCCTCATTGAGATTTAACCAGATCAACATCATATTTGGTCAGTCTAATCTTAAGGCCTTAGTGATGTTAAAACTCAGTGAAGGAGTGATGGCTTGTGGTACCATCACAGAGAGTTTTTCAGTATTTCAGGCACTTGTTGCACTTACTCGACTCTTCATGACCAATCGCTTCATATGGATAAAAGCGTCTGCTAAATGCATAAATGTAAATGTAAATAGTGAAGATCTTGAGTTGTATTGTTTGGTTTGTGTTTCTTCTTCAGGTACGTCTGGTGTTGATACAGACAGAATGTCAGTGTCAGTGATGGAGGGAGATTCAGTCATTTTTCACACTGGTGTTAAAACAAACCAACAGGAAGTAATTAAATGGTATTGTTATGACACTCGTATAGCTCAAATCAGTGGAGACCTCAGTTATATCTGTACAGATGTTCAGTGTAATGAAGGTACTGAGAGATTCAGAGACAGACTGAAGCTGGATCATGAGACTGGATCTCTGACCATCACAAACATCACAAACACAGACTCTGGAGTTTATGAACTGAAGATCATCAGTAGCAGCAGCAGCAGTGACAAAATCTTCAATGCAACTGTCAATGGTGAGTCATTTAATGAATGTTTAAATGCAGTTTATATATGTTATTTTCTTTTATTTCATATACAGTATACAGAAATGTTTTACAAACTTGCTAAGCAAATGCAGTTTATAGAATTATCTCACCTTACATCATTAAACAGCTTATGATATAAAACTAAAGGCCTGTTCACACAAGATCGATAACTATAAAGACCCATGATGATAACTATATTAGCGTTCACAGGAAGCTTCAGTTGAGTTCAAATGGAGATGTCAGGTCTTATCATCTCTCACCAGCTTCTATTATTGTCTGTTTAAATGAGGATTTGATATAAAATAAGGATGCAAAATGAGTTTAAAGTACAAACATACTTTTCAGAGTGAAAGTCAAGAAAGAGCTTGTGCAATCACAATCTTGTTCACAGGCCTTTCATGTTGTGTGGTCTTGTTTTTGTTGTGTGTTTTTTTGTTCCAGCAAAAGATCCTCCATCATCTGTTGGTTTGTGTTTCAGGTGTTTCTGCTGCTGAACGAGATGAAGTGAAGAGAAAGGAGGGAGAATCTGTTACTTTTGATCCTGGTGTAATGAAAAGACCAAATGATTCAATGACGTGGTATTTTAATGACATTCTCGTCGCTGAAATCACTGGAGATCAGAGTCAGATCTGTACAGATGATCAGTGTAAAGAGAGATTCAGAGACAGACTGAAGCTGGATCATCAGACTGGATCTCTGAACATCACAAACACTAAAACCACAGACTCTGGAGAATATAAACTACAGATCATCATCAACAACAGCAGCAGCTTCAGCATCACAAGAGTGACGAGATTCAGTGTTTCTATCACTGGTGAGTGTATGATACACTCATTAAATGCTTTTTTCTTTGAGGAATTAAAAAAAAAAACTATTTCACATCCTGCCCAATATTGTGCTTCATACAATGTTCACATTGAAGGCTATAAAAAACAAACATATGGAATGTAACCGTATAGTCTATGATGTGCAAAAAAGGAGTAAAATCACATTAAATTCTAACATTGTAACATTGCAGTCTAAAAACCACTAAAATCATTATTTTTAAAGCAGAAGTTAAATTCACTGAACTAATAATGAAAATAAATAAATAAAAATAAAAGCACACACCCTACAATGTCACTTTACAGTTACCGCTATCATAAAACACACTTGCTTGAAGGTTTGAAAGGGCGGTACTCCACAGAACGTGACTTGACGCTGGTTGGACTATATATCCAGAGGCAGAACAGTCTGGAATATTGACAGCTCTGTTTCGAATGTGATTGAAAAATCCATCCCTTTCGCACTTTGGTGCATTGGTGGGGAGCAGAGCCGGATTAAATAAACGGACTACACTAGGCAGGCTGCATTTTTTGGGCCCCCCTCCATCGATGTTATTTATGAACTGAAATCTGAAACTTACCAAAGTTACTAATAAAAGTTAATTCACATTTTACATAGCATAGTCTTTAGTTACAAATTGGTTGTGTTGTATATTAAACAGTCTATCAGACTATTTTTTGATATTCATTATTTATACGTCATTACACGGCTCTATTAAATGCTATTAAATTATCCTCATCCATTGGGAGTGTCATTGTTAAGGCAGTAGTACCAGTAAATAACCAATAGGTGTCAGTAAACAGAGCAAATAAGTTTATCTTATTTGCTCTGTTTACATTTAATCAACACATTTAATTAAGATTTTCTGCAAAATGCAATAGCTTACAGCATTTATAAATGTTGTAATTAAGAACAAGAAGGCAAACATGACCCCTTCACATTCATCAAGACCATTTAGAAACTGTCTAACAATAAATAATAATAAATATAAGGATGGGGGATTTAAACTGTGGAAAACTAAAGGTATTCAGACTATTAAAGACTTGTATATGGATGGAATACTTCTTACATTTCAAGAATTGTGAAAAACATCAGATTCACTCAAAACGTCTTCCACCGCATTTCCCGCCGCGTCTTCCGCTGCATTTCCCGCCGCATCTTCCACCGCGTCTTCCGCCGCATCTTCCGCCGCATTTCCCGCCGCATCTTCCGCCGCATCTTCCACCGCGTCTTCGGGCCGTGTCTCCGGGCCTGGCTCTGCTGACTCGAGCAGGTTCACAGCTGTCGGACGGCTGCCCGACAGAAACTTCTGTAAAGCCCCCCGCTGTCTCTTCTTTTGTTCCTCTTCATTTTTTTTCTTTTTACGTTTTGCCGCACCCGAAAGCATCTTGAATGTTAGCCTACTTAAAAAACACACCTGCCTGCTAGCTTTGTTGTCCCGCTCTAACCTCTGACCGCCACTGACGTCTCCTCGGTCTTAACTGGCTGGCGCCTCTATATAAATACAGTCACGGGCTGGCGTTAATGTGACATAATGTAACAGTCTATGGTTAAGATAAACATCGTCACTATTTTTAGTTAATTAATAAATATTTAAATAAATTGTAGATAGGACATTTGTACATTTTATTTTTATTTGTATTATTATTATTATTATTTTTTTTTTTCCTCTGTCTGGGCCCCATCCCGCCAATCGGGCCCTAGGCACGTGCCTAGTTTGCCTTTGCGTTAATCCGGCTCTGGTGGGGACACTAAATATTTAACTATATGACTAAATATTAAACTATATTACTTTCTATTAACTTCTGTTCCATTATTTTCCTGTTGCTTTGAAACAATATGCATTGTAAAAAGCGCTATATAAATAAAGGTGACTTGACTTGAGCCCTAATGAAGCGCCCTAATGATGAAACCGCCCCTGGTTTACGTGCAACCAAATAATCTTTTAGTAATCAGATTGACGGCTCAATTGGACTGAAAAAACGACGTACGACTGAAACACCTTAATCAATCCGATTGAGCTTGATCTGAATTAAATTTCGATCAGATTGAAATGGGTGGTTCCATGGCTGGAAAGCACTGCGGATGTGCGATGAAATGACGTATGACATGAGGAACGAGCTTTAGTTGTTGTTGAATTAAGTGTCATGAATTACTAAAATTTTCAAAAATTCTCCTTCCACTCATCTTCTGTGAAGTGCTGCAGGAATATCGTCCCACCAGTCCTTCTTTCATACTCTCATCCACAGGCGCTTTTTTTGGGCGTGGGTGTTTTTACTGCTTGATAAATATAAGCAGCATGGCACAAAGCTTCATGTGCTCATCGTCTCCTAATTAGGACCCGAAAATAGATTCATATTAAATCTGTTGTTTAAAAAAAATTAAAGTAGCAATGTAGAAGAATGGATATTATACACAAACAGTGGGAAACTCTGTATGTTCCAAGTGCACCACACCTGAAGTGATCATCATGGTGTAAATGTAAAACAAATTACTTGTATGTTAAATATCTTTGCCGAAAATATGCATGAAATATGAAAGCAAATATTGTACAAACATACCTTAAACATATCCTATATACTCAGAAATAATATGAAATAAGAAAAATGCTAAATATTTCTTAGCCAAAAGGTAATGTCAATAAATAACACCAGTAATAGGCTATTATTAACAGCAAATGCTTGTCACCATCATGCAAACATGTAATATCAAACATAGGCCTACAGTAGTAGTTCTTTCTACTACTAAAAATCCTATCTGCCCCCTTTTAGGGCGCTGATGGTAGTTCTCTCCGCCCTTCCTCCTTCTCAGGACTAACAGGGGTTGAACCGTCTCTGTCATGTCAGAACCCTGAGGACGTTCATTGATCGCGCCGCCTCTTTTCGACAGGCGGTGCAGCTCTTTGTTTTCTTTGGTGGCTGCACGAAAGGTCTTCCAGTCACAAAGCCTAGACTATCTAGATGGGTAGTAGACGCCATAGCTCTTGTGTACTCCTCCTTGGGCCTTCAATGTCCCTTGGGAGTCAGAGCACACTCCATGAGAGGCATTGCCTCCTCGTGGGTGTGGTCATCCGGCCTTTCCATTGATGAAATCTGCGTGGCGGTTGGCTGGGCCTCACGTCCACATTTATTAATTCACGAGTTCGCACTTACATATAATTTATAGAGAGTAATTCAATGCATATTTGGTGTGCTGTCCCGGGGGAGGGCTTCGAGCTCGGAATTAGGCCCGAACCCAGAGTACCCCCATATATGTAAGTGGTTTTAGAGTTAAAAGGTGTGGCAAACGGGTGGTGGAAGGGTTGCTGATAACTGTCAACAAACGGAGGTAGGACTGCTGCGTGTATATACAGTGAGGAAAATAAGGGTATTTGAACACCGTGCTATTTTGCAAGTTCTCCCACTTAGAAATCATGGAGGGGTCTGAAATTGTCATCGTAGGTGCATGTCCACTGTGAGAGACATAATCTAAAAAAAAAAAATCCAGAAATCACAATGTATGATTTTTTTAACTATTTATTTGTATGATACAGCTGCAAATAAGTATTTGAACACCTGCAAAAATCAATGTTAATATTTGGTACAGTAGCCTTTGTTTGCAATTACAAAGGTCAAACGTTTCCTGTAGTTTTTCCCCAGGTTTGCAGGAGGGATTTTGGCCCACTCCTCCACACAGATCTTCTCTAGATCAGTCAGGTTTCTTGCCTATCACTGAGAAACACTGAGAGTTTGAGCTCCCTCCAAAGATTCTCTATTGGGTTTAGGTCTGGAGACTGGCTAGGCTACGCCAGAACCTTGAGATGCTTCTTACAGAGCCACTCCTTGGTTATCCTGGCTGTGTGCTATGCAGTCGCCCTGTCCCATGTGCAGAAAAACACCCCCAAAGCATGATGCTACCACCCCCATGCTTCACAGTAGGGAAGGTGTTCTTGGGATGGTACTCATCGTTCTTCTTCCTCCAAACACGTTTAGTGGAATTATGACCAAAAAGTTCTATTTTGGTCTCATCTGACCACATGACTTTCTCCCATGACTCCTCTGGATCATCCAAATGGTCATTGGCAAACTTAAGACGGGCCTTGACATGTGCTGGTTTAAGCAGGGGAACCTTCCGTGCCATGCATCATTTCAAACCATGACATCTTAGTGTATTACCGACAGTAACCTTGGAAACGGTGGTCCCAGCTCTTTTCAGGTCATTGACCAGCTCCTCCCGTGTAGTTCTGGGCTGATTTCTCACCTTTCTTAGGATCATTGAGACCCCATGATGAGGTGAGATCTTGCATGGAGCCCCAGTCCGATGGAGATTGACAGTCATGTTTAACTTCTTCCATTTTCTAATGATTGCTGTGAGATGGTGGTCCAGTGGGTTAAACCACTGAACTGATATACAGAAGGTTGCTGGTTCAATCCCAGCGGTCACCACCAGTGTGTCCTTGAGCAAGGCACTTTACTCCATGTTGCTCCAGGGGGATTGTCCCTGTAATAAGGGTCCCTGTAAGTTGCTTTGGATAAAAGCGTCTGCCAAATGCATAAAAATAAACGTAAATGCTCCAACAGTGGACCTTTTCTCACCAAGCTGCTTGGCAATTTCCCTGTAGCCCTTTCCAGCCTTGTGGTGTACAATTTTGTCTCTAGTGTCTTTGGACAGCTCTTTGGTCTTGGCCATGTTAGTAGTTGGATTCTTACTGGTTGTATGGGGTGGACAGGTGTCTTTATGCAGCTAACGACCTCAAACAGGTGCATCTAATTTAGAATAATAAATGGAGTGGAGGTGGACATTTTAAAGGCAGACTAACAGGTCTTTGAGGGTCAGAATTCTAGCTGATAGACAGGTGTTCAAATACTTATTTGCAGCTGTATCATACAAATAAATAGTTTAAAAAATCATATATTGTGATTTCTTTTTTTAGATTATGTCTCTCACAGTGGACATGCACCTACGATGACAATTTCAGACCCCTCCATGATTTCTAAGTGGGAGAACTTGCAAAATAGCAGGGTGTTCAAATACTTTTCCTCACTGTATATACGTCTATTGTTGATTAGCGGAGTGCTCTCCACCTGTGTCAATTATCTGAACGTGCTTCTCCCGAACCTTGTTAATAAAACATAATTTATATAATCTAGAGGTCCCTCCCTGTGCTTCAACCGCAGGTCCTTCCTACATGAACTGTTGCACTCACGTGTTTTTTGTTATATCCCCGGGAGTAACCACTCTCTGCCCCATATATCCATAAACTAGGCCCTTAGAGGTCCTAGTAATGGGGTCCTGGTGAATGACTTATGCTTAGTATCTTGGAGCCCTTGCTTAGTGCTTCTCACTGTATTTAGTCGTCATCTTATCTAGCACATCGTGATTGTATTGTCCCCATATGCGTCTTGTCTTATTATATTAATAAGACAAACAACGCAGTACTCGTGTAGTATCTAAGGGAACATACTCAGTTACTAACATAACCTTGGTTCCCTTAGATTCGGAACGAGTATTGCGTAATTTGCCGTGCTATACGCAAAGACGCCTCTTGCGTCGCTTCATTCGAAACCAATTGATTTGCCATGGTGAAACGGCCGCTTTTATAGCACGAGTCTCCACCCATTTCGGCGGGCTCACTCACCATTGGCTCGTGCGTGCCGCGCCGTCATTTAACTTTTTGAACCAATCGATGTGCAGTATTCACTGCATGATTGTATAAAGGCTTCAGAATCTGAGAATAGCTGTTTACTTGTCTTCAGTGAGCTTGAGTTTCATTTATTTAGGCTAGTAGTTTTTTGTGATATTGACATTGGTGACAAGAATTATGAAATTTATATGGTATCAATAATGTTGATATCATAAAATCCTTATTTAAAGCAAAAATAGCTATATCATGATAAATAGCCTATCCTAATCGTTTATTGTGAAATAAGATTTTGGTCATATCGCCCACCCCTATTAAGGTAAGCATCTGTTAAAGAAATGTTATGATAAACTTTCAATATTTCAGTAATATGTTAAGCTTGGAACTGTTAATTAGCCTGATGTGGGTCTCGTGTTTTTGTCACCTTTTTCACCCCTGAGTTTGCAGCCCTGAACTGAACTTTTTCATTCACTTTCTAGTAATGTCTGTGTGTCTTTATCTGTTCCAGGTTCAGGTCTGTCTTCAGCTGCTGTAGCAGGAATATGTGCTGCTGTTGTTCTGCTGTTTGCAGCTGCGGTTGGTGTTGGTGTGTTTTACTGTCACCGCAGGAATCATACAGCAGTACCACAGAATGTAAGTATTACATACAGCCGATTTAACAAGATTAATAATTTAATATTATTATATAATTATAATTATGAGTGTAAAATAAATGCAGTTCACACTTGCTTATAATTATGAGTGTAGCATAAATGAACACTGTGAAAATTCACAGAAGCAGATATTCACCGGTAAGACCGTTTTAAAACGAATAACTCCCAAATAAACATAAAGTGTAAATTTTCAGAGAGTAAGTGTCTTATTAGAACGCACCAATACAACTTAGCATTTTCGATGTGATATTGAAATCACAATATTTCAAGTGTATATTTCTGTAGTACAGATGAAAGTTTGATGCAGTTAAATATTTAGGGAAAAGTCTGTATTGTTATTGTGTTTGTGTAACTGAAATATCAATCCTCCTCTTTACTTTTACCTTCTGTGAATCTGTGTTTTCTTACAGGACGATGATAACTTGTGATAACTCGCCACTTGATCCGAATGGCATTCCTTTGAGGAGGAGGAGGACCAGCGCTATCTCACGACCAATTTGTACGTGTTTTGCGTAGTAGCTAATTCGTACGAATTTGTACGTTTTGTCTAAACCCCAGTGATGGGTAGGTTTAGGGGCGGGGTTTGAGGTAGGTCATTCAGACGAATTTGGCAACTCGTCAAATGCGTACGATTTCGCAAAAATCGTTTGAATTCGTACGAGTGAGGTCATACAAATTAGCCACCAGGTAAAATATGTACGAATTGCTGTGAGATCAGGTTGGGAGGACACGTCCTTGAATCAGACTCATAGAACAATGTAACATTATTATATCATTTTGATACTTGCATTGAAAGGGACACTGAAGAAAATTAGGAAATGATGTAGAGATGAGGATCAGCTGAAACTCTCCTCGTTCACAGAGTAATCGTGTCCGGATCCCAGTGGTCGACACCAATACCAGTCAAATTTCACCTATTACCCTATTTAAATAAGACATCAAAAACTGATTTCTTATCATTTGTTTAAATGAAGACACTTTGCCTTAAAGGTGCAGTGTGTCGTATTTATGAGGATCTATTAACAGAAATGCAATATAATATACATAACTATGTTACATAATGAGCCGTTATGCTTTTATTACCTTGGCATGAGTCATTTCTATCTCCCCTTAGGTTCAGGTCCCCTTACAGTGAAATCGCCATTTTGTGCCGCCATGTTTCTACTGTAAACCTAAACGGACAAAGTAAGAAACAAAGCAGCATGTTAACATCAGTAGATCAGCGAGTGCCTGATGTTGATTAAAGCTGTGATCCAAACAGTGACATCATCTGTTTCTGGTCATTTGCACTGTAATGCTGATCTGGTCTGACATCAGTTATTTTGTCCGTCTGTTTACATCCTCTTAAATCTAATAGAACAGACTGTGTTTCCATAATCACCTCAACCAGATGGGCATTATTTTACTCACACACACGGACCGTCTGCTCTACTGAGACCGTCTGTGTTTTACTGGTGGTGTTGCCGTTACTGGAGAAGACTGTATGTTTATAGTTTAAACACTAACACAATCATTCACCTTCATCAGAAAACACCCTCCAGCAGCTACAATGGAAACAGGAAAATTGTTGCGGGAAAATAAACACACAGGTGTGTGTATACTTGATAAAACAATGCAATTAAATGACAGTAAGTCTTTATCTCCTGTTGAAATGTGCAAAAATAAGTCAGTGAAAATCACAGTTACGTATTCCCTGAAGCTGTGAACAAACATCCGTTTTATTTTACGAGGTGCTGATTTGTTCTTCCATTTTATCTGTTGGCATTTATCTGAGGTGAAGACCCGTTGTGTTTATTTTTTCCATCTTGTGTCTCTTTGTTCAGCTGAGTGTCCAGTTTGATTTCTTTTTAAACTCATGGAATTATTGTATTTTGCTGATGTTTTAGTATTTTAGACACTGTTTGATGGCAGCCAGTCTAGCCTACAGCCTTAGACTTCCCTTGTTCCTTTTTCTGGATTTGGATCCGGATCTGGATCCTTTTACTCATATTTAAATAGTCTCAATGGAGAAGTATCATGATGTTTATTTATTTCATGTAAATATTTTAGTAATGGTTATATGGTAAACTCTGTGACAAATATTTATTTACCAAACATCAATAAGATGTTTTAGTAAGACATTTTCAGCCAAAGGAAAAAGTGCCTTGAACTAGTGTTGTAGTACTTGAGACCGGTCTCCATTTTTTGAAGGTCTTGGTCTTGTCTCGGTCTCCGACTAAGAGGATATCACTAAATAACCGGTGCATTCTTATTTATTTGTTAATATCATTAATGTGATTTGATGTAAAAACGTACTGAATAAAATGCAATCAATAACTTGTTTGTAATGTGATTTCCTTTGTTACTGTGCTAATGGGTTCATTTTCAAATCAATGCAGGATTTTCTCAAAAATGCCCAAAATTCATATAAATGCCCAAAAAATTCAAGATTGCGAAAACGGTATGAGATCTTATTTTTTATATAACATAGGATACAATTAAGCAATATTACAAGAGCAAGAGAGCTGTTTCATGAATATGAGCACAATTGCAAATGAGATATTGATTTTATACAAACGTTCAATAAACAAGACACAATTTTGCTAATTCATTTCATTATTAAATGAATCCGCTGCTTTGAATAAATGAGTCAGCGACTGTTAAACAATGCTAATGTTTTAATGTTGAATTAATCTGAACATTATTTATGTATGTGTAATTGTACCAATTCAGATGAAACTTCTGTGCCACCTCTGCAACACAAAGATGAATTTTGTTGTTAGTGATTTGATTGGTAACTTTAATTGTTTTTTTTATTTATTGATTAAATACAAGACATTTCTCAGACAGTAGATACAGATCTTTTAGATGAATTTGAGGAGTGTTGTGTTGGTCTGGTCTTGGTCTCGGCACACGCTGGTCTAGGTCTTGACTTGGTCTCGGTTTAGGTGGTCTTGATTAGAACACTACTTTGAACTAAAACCCACATTAATACCATTTTCTTTTCTGAAACAAGGAAATGAACTTGAGAATTATTTGTATTTTTATATGATAAATATGATTAAAAACATATGATGGCTGAAATCTGTGTGTCTCTAAAATATGTTTGTGTTATCTGAAATAAGTCAGTTAATATTGAATCATTGATTTATGATTGGTTTTAAACACTCATGCACTACTTTCACTAGCAACTTTAATATGGTTGTTCTGTCCTGTGACTTAGCCTACTGTTGATGTGATGATCAATGGGCGGCAGTGTTTGTTTAGCTGTCTGGTTGTGATGTATTTGCATACACCTGCATTTGGTTATCAACTGCTCCATCCATTGGCTCCTGCAGGAACAATCCCAGCTATTAGCTGCCAAAGAAGTATACTTATGTAATGTTTAAGTGTATTTTAAGCATATTTCATGTAGCCCAGTAAGTATACTAATATAGTACAACAATTGTAAGTGTAATATTTTAATACTGCTTAGGATTAAATTGGCCCACTTTAAAAGTTAAATGTGTCTAGAATAGTTATCCTAGTTTTCAGTGATACATGCTAATGTGAGGTAATTTTTAAATACAAAGTCAAAAAATTTTATTCAACCACCTAGTTAGATTACATTTGATGGACAAAACAAAGAATGTAATGTTCAGAACATGGTAACGACAGTAATTCTGATAGTGGAAAGCAATGCCCCCTGGGGGCGTTTTACCCACAGACGTTTGAAAATAAAACTGTCATTCTGAAAATATAATTATATTTTCCTTAAATAAGTACTCCCTAACTACAGGCTTTGCTCTTCTCATAGCATATATAACTGTGACGTTCTGCAAAACAGCAAGCTTTAAAACACTTTTTTTCTTACTGTTAAAAATCTGTTTTCTCTCAAAAATCAGTTTTCTCTCAAAAATCCGTTTTCTTTCCGTCCGTCCCCTTCTCCAGTGTGATTTTTTTTTTTTTTTTTTTTTTGTATTTTGCTGTTATGTTAATATTGTAGACACTGTTTGATGGCAGCCAGTCCAGCCTTCAGCCTTAGATTTCCCTTGTTCCTTCTTCTGGATTTGTCCATTAATTTGCAAGGCAAGGCAAGTTTATTTATATAGCACATTTCATATATACACTATGGTAATTCAAAGTGCTTTACATCACATAATAAAAGTAAGGAAAATTAAAGATGATACATATACATTTTTAATCTGGTAAAATATTTCAGAATAATTTGAGTTCCCCATACTGGTTGTCTCTTTCTCTGTGGATCTGCCGTCTAAATAGGTTGTCGGACGTCTCCAGCAGATCCAATCTTTCTCCTAAAAACGGCCAGGCAGAGCTGGCTATTTCCATGTGCTCCGATTAATCTATGGTAAACTCCTCAGAAAAGCCTGTGCCAAATATTTATTTGACAAACATCAATAATGAGTTTTACATTTTCTTTTTTAGGAAGACAAATATTGTGTTTCTTGGACTAAATATGTTTGGACCTTTTCTTTTCTGTATTCCTTACTTTTACATCAGCCAAGTGTAACGGAGGCCAGCTAGTAGTTGCTGTGCGAGTAAACCTCACTCCTCTAATCTCAAGAGATGCTCTAGCAACTGACGCTAGGGGTTGCAGCCTTTAGCCTCCTTGTTAGAGCGTCCGACTCTCATGCCGGCGGACCCGGGTTCGAGTCCCACTTGGAGCGGGGCGGTTCGAACAGGAGGGGTTACACAAGGGAAAAAGTGCCTTGAAGTAAAACCCACATATACCGTTTTCTTTTCTGAAACAAGGAAATGAACTTGAGAAATCTTTGTATGTTTATGTAATAAATTGTATTAAACCCATATGATTCATTCATAACAGCTGGAATCTGTGTGTCTCTAAAATATGTTTGTGTTATCAGAAATAAGTATGTTAATATTGAATCATTGAGTTAGGGTTTCAACACTGATGCACTACTTTCAATAGCAAGCAACTTTATTAGGTTGCACTTTAGTGTATAAAAATATATGTTAAAATGTACATGTTTAGTATAACATCATATATCATTAGTAAACTTAGTAGCAAAGTTCACAACTACGTCCTCATTTGTACTAAATGTATAACAAGTGAACTTTTAGGTATACTAGTAGTTTTCTATTCTAATACTTGTACATATTTTTTTTAGTTTATGATGTTGACTTATGAACCTTATTGTAAAGTGTTACCGCATCTTTGTATTGTTTAACATGTGTTATTGATTTATTTTATGCCAACGAACAGAGAGAGTTGAAAGGCACTGCATGTAAAAAACCAAAAAGCTAAAAAGTAAATGCCGACCCATAGCTTGTGTGGCACTCTTAAAACCAATAACGGTCACTGTAAACACTAACACTCAAAATACTTAATTGGTTTGAGTAGGACAAACTTAAAAGTCCCTGTAAAGTCAAAATTAAATATGTGTTCTGAGTTTGTCACACCACAGACAAATGTGTTATTAACCACCCAGCCAAATTCGAATCATAAAAAAATCTGCCAAGTAAATAAAATAGCTTATCAAAATCTTAAAAAATAAGCAGAATTCTCTGCTCTCAAATGACCATTATTTAAATTAAATTAGATAGCTTTAAGGAAAGAAATATGATTATTTGTAAAATAAATTTGTTTTTAAAAGAGGTTAGGAAATTATCTTTTCCATTTCACATGGGTTTGATTTAGATTCAGATAGATGGTCAGTTTACGCCCATATGGTGCAACTTACCCAACCTAACCTGGGGTAAATTGAGTCAAATGAACACTTATTTTCAGTCATATTTTATACCCCTTTGCCATAAATGTATTTTGATCATTTAAAATGATAGGAAACATCCTGAATTTTCTTTAGATACTTTCTTCTGCCTCATTTTCTCTTATCTTGACTACATAAGTAAGAAATGGCTCATCTTACCCTACTCTCTCCCTACCGTACTCAGGGAGTAGGGAGCAGTGAACAGTGCGTAGGAACCCTGTCGAATGGAACGTAGATTCTAAAGGCTAATATTGTCCACAACCCATTGTGCTTTGTAGGAGGAACTACAAACATTGTAATATTTCATATGCAATAACAATGTGGACTTTTGTAAAGATCCGTTTGGCTATTAAAACGTTTAAATGCATCATTATCCATTAATATGAGTCTATGGATGAAAGACCTGTGACTGCAGATCAACGTGCTACTGCATTTCTCTCACAGTAGGAAATTAAATGAAATAAAATGTGGAGGGTTGTGTGACAGGATGATTGACAGGCCAGTTTCCCTATAGTGGGAAATCCAGCTAATACCAGGACCAGTCGGGCCTGGATGAGCTGGTGGACCAGTCGGACCTGGATGAGCTGGTGGACCAGTCGGGCCTGGATGAGCTGGTAGACCAGTCGGACCTGGATGAGCTGGTGGACCAGTCGGACCTAGATGAGCTGGTGGACCAGTCGGGTCTGGATGAGCTGGTGGACCAGTCGGACCTAGATGAGCTGGTGGACCAGTCGGGTCTGGATGAGCTGGTGGACCAGTCGGGTCTGGATGAGCTGGTGGACCAGTCGGGCCAAGATGAGCTGGTGGACCAGTCGGGCCTGGATGAGCTGGTGGACCTGGATGAGCTGGTGGACCAGCCGGAGTTGGATGAGCTGGTGGACCAGTCGGACCTGGATGAGCTGGTGGACCAGTCGGACCTGGATGAGCTGTCGGACCTGGATGAGCTGGTGGACCAGTCGGATCTGGATGAGCTGGTGGCTTGTATGTTTGGTGCAGTAGGCGGCCCAACCTCATATTCTTTCATAGGGCCCAACATTTCTAGCGGTGCCCCTGTCTTTTGAGCAATGTTGCTGGGCAATTTTGCCGAGCGAAGTTGCTTGGGTGTTTTCCCATTGAGAATGGGCAACAAATTTCGATTGAAAGTATCCAGGTCTAAAGTATCCAGTATATTTTGGCTATCCTCAATGAGAAAGTGATTATTTGAAATGAAGTGAAAGTGAAATTAATGATAGAAATGTAGTTCTTGGGTGAACTAACCCTTTAATCTTACAGGTTAATATTGGTGAAGGTGTAGTAATACATTGTCAAAAATGGAACAAGATACAGCTGAATATAAAAGACAGCTTGTTTGTGAAAGAGCTGGCAGTGTGCATCTGGGGAAGAAGCACACTGGCCAACCGCAGCCTAGAAGGGAAAAGTTGTCCCACCACAAAATCCAATCCTAGGCCACCACTGACACCTCACAAATATAGAACACTTAAAAGTAAGTGATGTGTCAACTGTAGAAAATTATGTTCAGGGCTCAACATTAACGCTTGTCCAGAACAAAAAGAGAATTGTACTTGCCTGACCGGACAAGTAGCCTGATTATTATTAAACTATCCCTTTAATAAACAGAACTGCATGCGTCTTGCGGAAGAATTTGTAGGCGGAGCTACTTCTCTCTGTTTATGTCTATGACGAGTCACGCAGGGACTGTGCAACTCCACAGAGATTTCTACCAGACCGGTATAAAATAGTCCGAATATGAACACTTACCATAGTGATTCTGGTAAGACAAAAACATAGTTTGGAAAATGGATTCATGGTGTACATTCTCATTATATAATATTTTTCTAAATTTTGAACACAAAAAAGTTACGGACAGCAGCTTTAATATTAAGTTACTTACATTTCAGACACAATATTGACTGTTTTTATTTCACCAACAAAAATAGTTCCAAACAAAGATCACCACAGAACTATTGCGCATCCTCAAAGCAACACTCAGGGGTGTTTTGTTACTGAATGAATGTTTTGAATTGGTTGAATGAATGACTCAATGCTGCCACCTATACTCATGCTTAATAGTGCCATTGCATTTTTTCCAACATTTCCTATTTGTATTCAAAAATGTATTTAAAACATCTCATAACATAATTAATTACAGTTGTAATTTTGCATTGTGAATGATTTAATTTGAGTGGTAACAGACCTATAGTGTCTTATTATAATTTAATTTATTGATCAAGTGTAAGAATTTGACATGAAAGATAACATGGTAAAACATGGCCTTTATAGAGGTAAATAATGTCCTGGGGTAAATATATATATATATATATATATATATATATATATATATATATATATATATATATATATATATATATATATATATATATATATATATATATATATATATATATATATATATATATATATATATATATATATATATATCATGATTTAAGTATTTAAAAGCTAATTAACACTTTAATATGGCTTCAGAATAATTTGCCAAAAATTAACAATTACAAATGGTGAATATATACACTCACCTAAAGGATTATTAGGAACACCATACTAATACTGTGTTTGACCCCCTTTCGCCTTCAGAACTGCCTTAATTCTACGTGGCATTGATTCAACAAGCTGCTGAAAGCATTCTTTAGAAATGTTGGCCCATATTGATAGGATAGCATCTTGCAGTTGATGGAGATTTGTCGGTTGCACATCCAGGGCACGAAGCTCCCGTTCCACCACATCCCAAAGATGCTCTATTGGGTTGAGATCTGGTGACTGTGGGGGCCATTTTAGTACAGTGAACTCATTGTCATGTTCAAGAAACCAATTTGAAATGATTCAAGCTTTGTGACATGGAGCATTATCCTGCTGGAAGTAGCCATCAGAGGATGGGTACATGGTGGTCATAAAGGGATGGACATGGTCAGAAACAATGCTCAGGTAGGCCGTGGCATTTAAACGATGCCCAATTGGCACTAAGGGGCCTAAAGTGTGCCAAGAAAACATCCCCCACACCATTACACCACCACCAGCAGCCTGCACAGTGGTAACAAGGCATGATGGATCCATGTTCTCATTCTGTTTACGCCTAATTCTGACTCTACCATCTGAATGTCTCAACAGAAATCGAGACTCATCAGACCAGGCAACATTTTTCCAGTCTTCAACTGTCCAATTTTGGTGAGCTCGTGCAAATTGTAGCCTCTTTTTCCTATTTGTAGTGGAGATGAGTGGTACCCGGTGGGGTCTTCTGCTGTTGTAGCCCATCCGCCTCAAGGTTGTGCGTGTTGTGGCTTCACAAATGCTTTGCTGCATAACCACTCGTTACAACCGCCGAGGTATTTCAGTCAAAGTTGCTCTTCTATCAGCTTGAATCAGTCGGCCCATTCTCCTCTGACCTCTAGCATCAACAAGGCATTTTCGCCCACAGGACTGCCGCATACTGGATGTTTTTCCCTTTTCACACCATTCTTTGTAAACCCTAGAAATGGTTGTGTGCGTGAAAATCCCAGTAACTGAGCAGATTGTGAAATACTCAGACCGGCCCGTCTGGCACCAACAACCATGCCACGCTCAAAATTGCTTAAATCACATTTCTTTCCCATTCTGACATTCAGTTTGGAGTTCAGGAGATTGTCTTGACCAGGACCACACCCCTAAATGCATTGAAGCAACTGCCATGTGATTGGTTGATTAGATAATTGCATTAATGAGAAATTGAACAGGTGTTCCTAATAATCCTTTAGGTGAGTGTATGTTAAATGTAATGGTACGAGTAGCTGCTTAGTAAACATTCCTGAGGTAAATAAAGTAAAATAAAAAAATGACAGCCCACCACTATCCCATGACAGCGCCTCAGCTGCTTCTCAACACTTTTACTTTGTTTACATATTCATACAATATGCAAATGTAAAATGAATTGCCATAACCATTCATAAATACTATTTTGTATAATATACTATGAGTATAATATAATATGAATACTGTCTCAAACGCATTCATAAACTCCATCGCAGAGCCGTTTAAAAACTCTTCCTACGGCTCTGCTCCACTGTTCTGACTGGTGATGCGACTTTGGGCTTCTTTTTCACGAGTTCACACTTACATCAAATTAAATAGAGTAAATATTATGCGTATTTGGCGTGCTGTCCGGGGGAGGGCTACGGTCTCTGAATTTTTGCCCGAACCCAGAGTATCCCCCCCGTGATGGAAATCGTCTAGAACTAGACTAGATTGATTTGATGTCTTATGTGAGTTTAATTAAGTGAGGAGAAGGGGTGGTGGAGGGAAGCTAAGAAACTGTCAATGACAGGAAGGTAAATCAGCTGTCTATATACACCTCCTATCATTGATTAACTGATTAGTTTAATGAGCTCCTCTTGTGTTCAATTAGGTTTAATTATCTGGGCCTGCTCCACTTGTGTTTAATTTCCTGAATGTGCTTCTCCCGAAATTTGTTTATAAAACATCAATTTTGGCAAGTCGCGTTAAAACGTCACAAGTTGCGGGTTGCGTTTTTTTGGGTTTATTTTAAAAAATGTGGTTGCTTATTAGGAAAATATAATAAGCAACTTCGTTTCTTTACATTTATGGTCGCTGTTTCGTCCAATACATTGGCTGACACTGTCTTCTCACAGCTAATAGCCATTCAGTGCAATGATACAAGTGCTGTAGTAATCCGTCCTCAAACATACTCTCCCCCTCAATGAAGAAAAATTGCATTCAACGTGCAGGCATGTGACGTTATAAATGCACGTAATAGACGTGTACATTTTTACAAACAATGCCACCAGCAGAGATGGAGAGGAAACAGGGAGGAGAGGCACCTAATTTAATTTTTAAAATATTTGTATAATGTTTTTATCATTACAGGTTATTACACTAATAATAACAGTAGGTATGGTTCAAATTTATTATAATGTGGCTATATTGCAGCACTCCCTTAGTGCCCCAATGTGCTTACTATCCATCCTAAATAGTATGTGACATTAGTCATTTTCAATACTATTTAGGGCAGATGGTATGCACATTGAGATGCAGGGCTTATCTTTTTCACAGTTAGTGTGTGTTCACTACTCACTGTTCCGAGTGCACTAACTCTGACTATGGGTTACCATAATTGGCCTTCACGTCACTTTTTCCTCTTTTTCCATCTCCAAACCTCTTCGGTTCAAAGCTGATCGGATGATATTGCGTGCCCTTTATTGCAATCACATTGCAATTACTGCTCCTCAGTAAACCTACGAGGCTTTTATGCTTGACGTGCTCTCCGTTGTATAATTCTGTGAAACGACAGGGCGGCTCTGAGTAATTGAGTGTTCTCCAAACCATCAAAAAGCAGCGATGAGAGGATGTATAGTTTGCCAAACACTCGTCTTGTGAGAAGTTTGTGAATAAATGGATTTCTTCACATATAAACTGATTAGGTTGTGGGTAATTTTGAGGACACATGTGAAAAAGTTTAGTACACTTCTTAAACCCTAATCAAATAATCAAGTTAAACCCAGTAAACTTCAAATTGTGACATTAGAACAAAACATATTAATGAATAGGCCCAGATAGATTTCAGCCTAAAGGCCTGTTCACACCGGGACGATTTTCGCGCGCGTTTATCGCCGACGTTTAACGCCTCGTGACTAAACAATGGGCGCCAATGTGAGTGTGCACACCGACGCGTAAAACGCCAGGCGTAAAAGCGTCATTTAAAAAAAACGCCTCGGGTTCGTTTTTTTATTTTGACGCGGCGCGTAAAAAACTGTCCGACCAATGAGATCAGCGCTTTTGTTCACGTGCCTGGAGCTGCTGAAGTGACAGTAAAACACGACTTGGTGGCGCTCAAGCACAAAATCGGTCTTGCCGAGCACACACTGATACGACGAAGAAGTAGTAAGTAGACAAAGAAGAAGATAGGCTGCTAATGCTGCTTGCCAGTTAGCAAAAAGTGTGTGAATGGTTTTGCCATAGACATAATATATCTATGGTTTTGGCAAGCACGTAAATACTGTCTCACCTCTTCTTCTGTGTGACAAGCGAGTGTCAGAAGCGTAAAGTGCCGCAGCACCACCTTGTGTACCGGGAGCGCATCTACTGAATGTGCACGTTCACTCGGCGCAACGCCAGTGGAAATCGCTTGGGTGTGAACACTCAAGACGCGCCGAAAAACGTCACGAAAAACGCTGGCGATAAGCGCGTGCGATATTCGTCCCGGTGTGTACAGGCCTTAATAGGGATGCCTGCAATGAATCGCCAATTTCACATGTATTTTGTGTATTTTCAAAAAATAAAAATACTGTATTTGTATTTAAAATACATTTTTCCACACAGTATTTTGTATTTTAAATACATTTCCATGTATTTATGTATTAACAGAAGAGTTTATTTTGAGCTCCGAAATGGACAAAAAAAAAAAAAATATATATATATATAGCAGGAACAAAAAACAGAAAAATTATCCAAATCAAAGGTCCACAGGTCCGGTGAGCACCATTAAACAAGGACAGTTCCCAACGTCACTAATGACGCAGTGTAGAAGTTCTACTGAGTCTTCAGATGAGCGCGCAGAGGGGCTATTCCCCGGTGATAGTGAAGAGCGCGCAGAGGGGCTATTCCCCGGTGATAGTGAAGAGCGCGCAGAGGGGATATTCCCTGAAGAGAGCGGTGAGCGCGCTGAGAGGGACTGGAGCGATGATTCCGAGCTTCCACAGAGCGGGGATCACCTGGGCAGGTGTCAAAGGAATAAAGGTCTGGCGGGAGGGAGAAGAACAAAAAATATAAAACAAACAGCACTAGGAGTCTGGAAACTGAACTTTTTTTTTTTATCTCCTGGTAATTCTTATTTTATTTTATTTTATTTTATTTCTAGTTCTTACTTTTTTAATAGCTTGTATTTTCTTTCTCATTTTTATGTAAAGCACTTAATTACCATATATGAAATTTGCCTTACAATGAAGCTAAAAATATAAATAAATACATCTATAAATAAAATAAAATAAAAATACAATATATATATATATATATTATTACGACAATCATGTCTTCTAATATCTTCAATTGTTGCGTATACATGCTGAGCTGCAGCGGACACATTTGTAAACAACTTTACTTGGACCCATTGTGTGAGCTGTCTCTTTAATACCGCGTGTTTTATATACATGATGTTGCTGCTGATTGGGCTGACATTTTTGACACACGCACCAAACGAGATAAAACGCATCTCAAACCGGTTGCACACCGTTTCCAGGAAACATGACGTTCAACCGGAAACCGTAGCAAAACGTTGCGCACCGGTTTGAGCTTTGAGCGTGCCCCTGGCTAACTTGTCAACACAGACCATGTGCGCAAGAAAAACAAAACACTCACAACACAAAGACAAAACAAGATCAGACCAAAGTCATTACAATTTATGCCCATCTCTGCCTGTGATCACATCTGTTTTAGCTTTTCAAACTCCTAGAGGTTTCAATTTAATATGTAGCAAGCTCATGTATTTATTATATTGATGATAATAAATAATATTGGGCTTGTTTTGAAGCTGCGGTTGCTTATTTGTCTCGCGAGAGTTGGTAACCGCATACTTGTTCCAGAGATGTCGAGCGTCACATTGCTAGCAAAAACGAAACTTGTTTGTTGTTGTTTTTGACAGCGGACCTTTAATTCACTGTACTTTCGATTTCACTTTAGATCGAAATATTCCACAGTATCTTGATTATTTTCTTTATTGTCTGGAGAAACTGGATAAAACTATGTTCCGGATTTTCCCCACGCTGTGTGTTTCGCTCCTGCTTGGTAAGACATTTACACTTAGTGGGCTGAATCCAAAACGGCACACTTATGCACATTTCATGTCTAGGCTATGTGGGCGTACGGCTGTCGCGTGCGCGTGTCCAAGTCCACGAGACCGTAAAGTGTCCCATTCTTCATTTTAGGTTTTCAGAAGGTTTCCTTTGCGACCGTTTTGCTGCGGTTTCCGGGTTGACATGTTTCCTGGTAACGGTGTGCGACGGGTTTGAGATGCGTTTTCTCTTGTTTGGTGCGTTTGTCAAAAACAGGTGTCGAAGAAAAGACCCATGTTAACTGCAAAATAATTAAGATGAAGAATTAAGTGTGAAACCATCAGGAACCCTTTAGTCTCCAGAAACGCCATTTTCCAGAACTGCAACCTGTAGTCTCCACTAGTGCAAGGTGTCAGGATCTCAGAGATATGTAAAGAATACAAAATTAAAAAAAACCTCACTTAATAAGAATCACAAGCTGGAGTGTTGAAAGCGTTTGCAACATTATGTCTATGCTGTCACTTAATCAATTTAATGCATCCTTGCTGAACAAATGTATTCATTTCTTTTAAGTTACACCCCCCCCCCCCCCCCCCCCAAAAAAAACCCCATAAAAATAAAATACAATAAATTCTTACCGACCCAAGACTTTTGAACGGTGGTAGGCCCTACAATGTTGCAAAAGCTTTCTATTGCGTCTGGAATCTGAAGTTGTGGTCCCCTCTGCCCACACCTTCAACCCCTTCTGTAGTTTTGCTCTATCCTCTGCGCTTCCGTGTTCATCATTTTTGGGTAAAACTATCCCTTTAAAGCTCAATTTTCTGACATTTTGGCTACTATTAATTTATGCAATATTCATTATGATACTAGGAAAATGTTTAATTAAAATTAAATGATATGCTGGGATGTGGTTTATTTTGTATAAGATCATCATGATCTGTAGAAGAAAGGAAAAAAAAACATTTTCACAGCACTATTATATCCTTTTGTTTGTTTTTTTCTTCAGGTGTTTCCGGTGTTGGATCAGTTTCAGTGTCAGTGATGGAGGGAGATTCGGTCACTTTATACACTGGTGTTGAAACAAACCAACAAGAAGATATTAAATGGTATTTCAGTGGCGATCGCATCGCTCAAATCAGTGGAGATCTCACTTATATCTGTACAGATGTTCAGTGTAATGAAGGTACTGAGAGATTCAGAGACAGACTGAAGCTAGATCATCAGACTGGATCTCTGACCATCACAAACATCACAAACACAAACTCTGGAGAATATAGACTGAAGATCATCAACAGCAGAGACAGTGAAAAGATCTTCAGTGTTATCTTCCAAGGTGAGTAATTCTTTAATGTAGTTTATAAGCACATTGTTAATGTGTTTTGTGATTTTTATTTGTTATTTTCTTAAAGCGGTACTTCAGCGCTGGGAAGATGAATGTGTATTTAATCTGGGTCATTTATGTAGTAGAAATGTGAAATTATTTTTAAATTTGGTGCCTTCTAGACTGAGAAAAGACAGACAATTTATTTTTGTCTCATGTGGATGAAAGACAACAACCCAGAATGCACTTGCTTCGCTGCCCAACAAGGCCACTTCCAAAGCCACGGCTATTGGTTATCACTTGCCCACCGTGGCACCGCCCCCACCTTCATTTTGATTTTCAAAATAATTTTGTTCAGTTAGAGTATGGACACTACAATAAAAAAAAAATGCACGCGTGTAACGTTACCGAACGGTTTCCGGGTGTAATCTTTAAAAGTTCACAGTCGGCTTGTGTTAAGCGTGAAACACACTTCAATCCGAGTTCCCACACAAACATATTAAGTCTTCAGTCCATGTTGTCACGAAATTCAAACGATAAATGCCGTTTTGACGCTCTATGTGGCGTGACTGGTCACTGATCACAGTTCAAGCGGCCGCGCAACGCGCACGAACGCGATCATCTGTGAAGGCGATCGATCATCTCTTTCTAAAGAATAAACATGGATGACCATCTGAAGGTATGCTGAGGATACATTACAACTTACTCTTACTGTCATGTATAAATGTGGTGTAATCGCCAAATCAGTGTTTCAACGGCGGAAAGATGTCAATATAACTGCTTGTAAACTAAACAATGTCATGTAACGTTAGCATCACATTTACCTCAGGCAGTCATTCAGTTTCCACAGCTGTTAGTTCACTAGAGAAATCAACTCTTTCACTAAATATATGCTCTATATTAGCCTATATTTTCATTATATTCTACTGAACCTGTTAGTGATGTCTTGATTATTTCATGCATGCTAAATAAACCTGTCATGAAAATGACTGACACTGTGTATAAATGATTATATTTCAACAACGAATTGGAGAAAAAACTATTTTATAATTAGATTTAGAAGTTAATGCAAAAACTGCCTTATGTGAAGTTTACATGTTTGCATACAATGTGTCATTTGAGTGTTGATTATTATACCTAAAAATAATTTAGGCTAATAGTTTGGGCTCTATTTTGTTAACCTTTAATATTAATGTGCAAGTAAGGGCTCCCTATATAAATTACAGAAATATCTTCAATAAACTTTTAGATAATAAGATAGATTAATAATTTAATTATTTCAAGGACAGGCACTTTTTTTCCTCTCCAGTAAACTAAAAATAAATAAAAAGCATTTTTGTAAAACTGCTGTACCGATCTGTGATTTCAAAACCGAGGTACGTACCGAACCGTCAGTTTTGTGTACCATTACACCCCTACTGTCAGTCTTTTATTTTTTGTGTCATGCGTCATAACACTTCCTTGAGTTCCAGGCGTTTCCATGTTGTAAATAAAATCATTTTTAAAATATTAAATGTGTCATTCTCTTTAAGTCACGCTCAGAAATGTGTCATTTGTATATTAAAACTACCCCCCGCGACACTGTCACCTTTTTTACTCTGAGGAGTTTGCAGGTCTGCGTTATGAATGCCTGATCCGAGCAGCCGTGCGCATTTACATTCTGTGAGCGAGATCTCACCCCTATGGGCGGGTAGAAAATATGCGGAACTAGCACCTGCTACTGGGCTGTAGTCTTTAGCCTCTGGCCAAAAAATCCTCCGATGACTCAAAATGACGATATTTGCGTCATCAGAGGATTTTTTTCCAGAAATAAAATGCAGAATTCTCTCGTCTCAGGGGGACATGAGGGGGGAAAGTACCATAATTTGAATATACTACCGTTTCTACTGATACAAAGCCTAATGCTAAATCACTGAAGTTACCCTTTAACCTGTATATTAATTAACTTACAGTACATAGACACTCTCTTTACTGTGCAGTTTGTAGAATGATCTCGCTTTAAACCATTAAACAGTTCATTTTGATTTAAAACTAAATCATTTATTAGCAAGCTTTTTCTTGAGAAGCTCCAGTTGAGCTCAGATGGAGTCGACAACATGTAATCACACCTTCTCTGATCAACGGCTGTTTAAATGAGGATTTAATGTAAAATGTGTTTATATGCACGAACCGTGCATAAATGTTAATTTTCAGATCGAAAGGCCAGAACAGACTTTTTCATGTTGTGGAGTATTTGTTTGTTTTTCAGGTGTTTCTGCTTCTGAACGAGATGAAGTGATGGAGGGAGAATCTGTCTCTTTTGATCCTGGTGTAATGAAAAACCCAAATGATTCAGTGACGTGGTATTTAAATGACGTTCTCATCGCTGAAATCACTGGAGATCAGAGTCAGATCTGTAAAGATGATCAGTGTAAAGAGAGATTCAGAGACAGACTGAAGCTGGATCATCAGACTGGATCTCTGACCATCACAAACACCAGAACCACAGACTCTGGACTTTATAAACTACAAATGATGATCATCAGCAGCAGCTTCAGCATCACCAGAGTGAAGAGATTCAGTGTTTCTGTCAGTGGTGAGTATATAATTCAGTTATTCGATGCATTTTCCTTTGAGGAATTTAAAGAACAGTTCAATATTTTAAATCATCCCAATAAGTGTTGTGTAGTGGACTGTTTAAAAAAGTGAGCTTTGACTCCATAACACTAATGTTATTTGCACGAGAAATGCCTAAAATGCATAATTCATGTTGAGCTCACAGTGCTGTGATGCTGTTTTAGCTGCTGTTGCTGGAATTTTGAATTTTGAAAGAGTCACTTTACAGCCGAACAAATGACTCGTCCAGTGTTCATTTGAACGGGCCGTAACTATCGACTCTGCTGCATATATTAATATCCACACAATATTGAAACACTATTTAATAGAAAGATAACAGATTGGCAGTTAATACATTACATTTGTGAGCACATAACACAAGAACACTTATCTTTGAATACAAACGAGACTTTATTGATTACATAAACTAATATCTAACACAAACACACTTACACACACATTTACACGCGTTGCAGAAAGAAATAAACTGAGGAAAGAATGAATTTTAAGAGAATGAATGATGAAATCCCAGGTTTCTAGCAATATATGCATTTACAACCCCTGACCTGAACTAACCATCAATCATTAATTTAACCCTCCTATCATTTCTTAGCGGGGTTATTAAGTTTTAAATCAATGCACCAGTTCAGTTCGAATATGGAGGTATTACTTGCGTTTCCCTTGGTCCTGGCTGGAGAGGGGTTTTCCAGGTTCTTTGATTCGCTGACAGTCTTGTTGTGTCTTTGATCGACGTCTTGGGAAGCCAATCACGTGGTGTGTTGGCGGATGGATGGAAAGTCTTGTGGATGAAGTTTGAAGTTGAAGCGGGCTTTGCTGTAGAAACGACTGAAACTCTACGGCAAAACTTAACTTGGAACACAAGACTCGATGGAAAGAAAAGAAACTGAGTGAAGAAAAAGTGAGTGAGACGAGAGTATGGAAGGCTCGAAAGAAATTGTTAACCCATTTTCTCTGATCTTTGTCTATGTCGATCGTCTGATCGTCTGTTTCTAACTCATCGTCATCTTCTTTTGTCTCTGTCTCTGGTTCTTGTTGTCTCGACTCTGAACTTTGCCTTGACTGAACTTATTCTTGAACTGCCTCTTTGTTCGTGTGCTGTGATTTTAAACTCGGGTATATGCTCATCCTCCTGGATGAGTTCTGACCAATTAGGTATCGTCTTTGATTCAGAGGTGACTGTTTCTCCACCTCTTACCATACATTAAGCGTTATCTGTGGTCTCTTAGTTTCCCGCTCTAATCAGAGAGTACAGTTAGACATGATTCTTATTATTAGAATACGATACATTTTACACAATTTCATTATGAGCACACTGATACCAAGCAAGGCACACTTTTAATCAACCATTCAGTAGTTACAACAATTACATGAATTGTGAGTGAGTCTAAGCATAATGGTCACGTGTATTGGTTATAGACATGATATAGAATTATGCAGTAGAAGGATGTTTGATTGTACGTCTGGCTATCATCCTTTTTAAATGATTTGATGCAGTTTGTATGTAAAACAGTCTCTGAGTCTTCTTTTGAGTTCACCTCTGTGTCACTCGGAGTTCATTCAATGGTCGTTGAGAAGAAGATCTATTTAGGATCTTTGTCTTGGGGATCAAACAACCTCTGACATTATCTTGGTGTGGCCCAAAGCTCACAGTGCCATAAAGTACTTAGCTGTTTGTTAGTTGGCGTAGACTGAGTGGAGCCCATGTCTTTTATTGTTGATTTGGGGTCTGGAGTGTTGAGTTGGGTTTTATGTGTGGAATTATATTTGAACGAATCATCTGGAAGATTAATTTGTGTCTGGTGTGCCCACAAATCCTACATGTAACGGAGCTTGTAGATAAGGGAAGAAGGAGGCGGGAACTGGCGAACGTTTAACAACATTAATCAAATAAATGAACACAAAATGAAAGGAAAAGCGGCAGCCCCTCACGTACGACTGCCGCGCACATACATAAACAAACAAACAAAACACAACTTAAAATCCAGGCCTGGTCCTCTCTCGTCCTTCACTGGTGTCGCTCTTCCTTATATGCCTCCTTGCCCCCTCATGAGAGGACTCGAGACCGGTGTGCCTCGCAGGTGATGCTCATTCTCAATCACGCACACCAATATCGTTCGCTCCTCCCATGTCCCTCGCTCGTCAACCTACAATATATATATATAGTAGTGGTGGGCCGTTATCGCCGTTAACGTGCTGCGTTAACGCGAGACTCTTATCGGGCGATAAAAAAAAAATATCGCCGTTAATCTATTCTCAAAGTTGGGTTGGGAGCTGGGTCTATACTACGCAAGCTATGATGACTTTCACCTTGATATTTTAGCGCGGATGTACACCTAATCGAATTGCACTGTATGGGGCGAGAGAACGAGTCTTCGAACCTGTGTGAATGCCTACTAGTGTTGTCAAAAATATTGATATTTCGCTATGTATCGATACTGAAATATCTGAAACGATACAATACTCATTTTCTACAGTATCGATATCAGCTGCGCTCTCCTCTCCGACCGACAGCGAGTGACACGCACCGCCTCCTCTCATTCAGTCCGTTTAATCCTCTGAACATTGCGAATGCGTGTTCTGCTGGACTTTTGTTAGTATTGGTGTGACCGGTCTGAATTTCGCGCGGGGTTGCACATAACGTTAATTCTACTAATTCCCGCAGATTTCGCGCTCGCATCTGAAGCACACACACACATACCGTAATAAAGCCGCCTTTGACATACAAGTGCAAAAATGAGCACTTTTTCCATCTTATCAATGGTCAAATACACTCAAAAATGTCTCAATACCCATCTTGGTGAGTTTTAACGTAAATACAGTCGTAGCCAGCTCACAGGAACAGTGTTATGATTTGCGTGCGTCATGGCTTAAAGGGACAGAAGTTATTTATTATTCAAACTACAAAAAGACAAACGATCACTTACGAGCACACATATTCTGAATGCCTTCAGCAGAATTCAAATGAGCCAGATTAATCTAGATTAAAAAAATGTATCTATGCCCACCACTAATATATATATATTAGGGCCGGGACTTTAACGCGTTAATTAAGATTAATTAATTACGGGACTTTAACGCGTTAATTAAGATTAATTACGCTAAAAATAAATAACAATTTTAACCACACTTATTTTTGCACCGCGGAACGTTTTTCAATGAATGATTTTCGACGGACCGATTATACTGGAGCACCAACTAGCGTTCTTGACAACAAAAACCACAGTGAACATGAATGAAGAAACTGACGAGACCGCTTTGCTTGACCCCGTGGATGGGCAATTTTGTTTTAAAAAACGAAAGGATGGAAGCGTCGACAAGAGCATGGTTGTGTGCAAGCTATGCAATAAAGGAATTTGCGTATCACCGCAGCACATCGAGCCTCAAATATCACCTCAACGCAAAACACATAGGAGTTAGCGTGGACGCTAGCCCGACTCCGAGTAAAGTTACAAGTAAATATCTAAATTACAAGTTACATGTAAATATGCTATTGCTACACTTAATGGCAAACATTGCACTGGTCTGCTGGACTGAAATAAATAAACAATATTTTGTTGATTAAGCTTAAGTATTCAGTCATTATTCAATGGTATACTAAAAATCCATGTGAAAAAAATTACTTCTCACTGTTCTCAGGTCAAATAATTATATGCAATTAAAATGCGATTAATTTCGATTAATTAATTACAAAGCCTCTAATTAATTAGATTAATTTTTTTAATCGAGTCCCGGCCCTAATATATATATAAGGCACTAAATTAAAGGGATAGTTTACCCCAAAATGAAAATTAGCCCATAATTTACTCACCCTCAAATCATCCTAGGTGTATATGTTATTCTTCTTTCAGACGAATGCAATTAGAGTTATATAAAAAATGTCCTGGCTTTTCCCAGCTTAATAATCAGTCCCTCCAGAAAAACGCGATTATGCGATCGCATGATTTAATGCATAATCAGCCAAAGTCTGCATATTTATGCGGGGGCCGCATTTTTTCAAATACGCCGCACTTTCGCCACATAAATTGCCTATTTCCGTGTGCAAAATATGCGGTCTAGCATGATTTCATAATCCCCGCATTTTCGTTGCAAAAAAGTCATATATATTAGCAGCAGTTGAAAAATGTTCTTTTACTTCACACAAGAGCCGCCATTTCCCCCTATTGCCATGGGAACGTTTTGAAGTGACGTAATTACCCGACGCGAACGTCATCGAAAAGCTGCAAACCCCGTGGTGAAACCATAGATATCGGTGAAACCATGATGAAGCACGCAAATTCCCATTTGCCAATAAAAATTACAGCAAAAGACCGCGCAAAGCAGTTTCCCGGTGTGTTGACCGATTTCAAAACACAGCATCATGAAGCTTTGAAGCGTTATGAATCAGTGAGTTGATTCAGCGGTTTGGATCGCCAAAGTCACGCATTTCAGCAGTTTGACACGCGATCCGAATCATGAATCGACTCACTGATTCATAACGCTTCGAAGCTTCATGATGCTGTGTTTTTAAATCAGTCATCACTATACAAGTCGTTATTTAGGTTTTTTTTGCGCACAAAAACTATTCTCGTCTCTTCATAAAGTTATTGTAGAGCCACTGTAGTGAGATGGACTTTGTAACAACGTCTTTAGTACCTTTTATGGGTCTTGAGAGTGTACATTGTGCCAATGGAGGCCTTTCTGGGCCATTGGATTTCAACTAAGGCCTAGTCCACACGTACACGGGTATTTTTATAATCAGAGTTTTTCCTCCTCCGTGTTTCGAAGATGATGTCTTACGGGTGTCCATCGACATGAGGGGTCATCATTAATGACAGAATTTTCATTTTTTGCACTGTGCATTGGAAGCACTCAAATATTTTGTATATCTACCTCTGTAAAACTGGAAGTTATTTATTCATTTTTTCAGAAGTTGTAGCATATTCCTTTTGTAAAGCTACAGAACTAGTTTGACTCAATGTTTTGTAAATTTGAGCCATGAGTTTATTAAGGTCTTCAATAAAACAAGATGAGAACTTAAATATTCCCAGCACTTTCTGTGATGTAGTGCTTTTTTTTTCTTTTTCCTCAAACCGCAGTTTTTGCAAGTTCCCGCAATTTCATCGCATAAATATCCCGCATTTTCCATCGCATGTTTTAAGAAAACGTGCCGCATAATCAAGGATTTTTGCCCGCAACTATCACAAAAAAAAAGCTGAATTTTTCTGGAAGGACTGTATAATGGCAGTGAATGGCTGTTTCTGTTTTGAAGTCCATAAAAGTGCATCTGTCCATCAAAAGTGCTCCACACGGCTCCGGGGGGTTAATAAAATCCTTCTGAAGCAAAGCGATGCGTTTGTGTAAAAAACCCCCCACATATTTAACACGTTATAAAGTAAAATATCTAGCTTCCGGCAGACGACCGTATGCAAGTTGACTTGCGTGAAAAGAATAACCCCTGACGCAATGTTGGAGTATCGCCCTCTTTCACGCCTCTCGCGGTTCAAACAAATAGGACTGGGCAAAAAGCTCAAGCCCCTCTTCTCTTATATCGAAACCCTCCGGCATTTCGCTTTAAAAATTCTAATTTTAGACTTCTAATATGTGACCTGTGTTTTGTTTTGCTCATATCCTCTGCACTTCCTTGTTCATCAATGCGTTGAGGTTACTCTTTCGCGGTAAATCAATGCGTACGGCCATCTGTCAGAAGCTAGATATTTTACTTCATAAAGTTTTAAATATGGATATTTTTATTACACAAATACATCGCTTCACTTCAGAAGGTGCCGTGTGGATATCTTTTATGATGGACAGATGCACTTTTATGGACTTCAAAACAGAAACAGCCATTCACTGCCATTATAAAGCTTGGAAGAGTCTGGACATTTTTTAATATAACTCTGATTGTGTTTATTTGAAAGAAGAATGTCATAGTAAATTGGGTGAGTAAATAATTTTTGGGTGAAATATCTTTTTAAAGCTCAATTTTCTGACATATTTTTTATGGGTAGGCTACTATTCATCTATGTAATATTCATTATGAGACTTGGAAAATGTTTAATGAAATTTAATTAAATTACATGCAAATCCATAATATGTATAAGGAAAGGGGGTAAAAACATTACAGATTTCTCTACTTACAATCTTCATTATCTGTAGCAACAAACAACACAATTTTCACAGCACTATTATATCCTTTTGTTTGTTTTTTTCTTCAGGTGTTTCCGGTGTTGGATCAGTTTCAGTGTCAGTGATGGAGGGAGATTCGGTCACTTTATACACTGGTGTTGAAACAAGCCAACAAGAAGATATTAAATGGTATTTCAGTGGCGATCGCATCGCTCAAATCAGTGGAGATCTCACTTATATCTGTACAGATGTTCAGTGTAATGAAGGTACTGAGAGATTCAGAGACAGACTGAAGCTGGACAATCAGACTGGATCTCTGACCATCACAAACATCACAAACACAAACTCTGGGGAATATAGACTGAAGATCATCAACAGCAGAGACAGTGAAAAGATCTTCAGTGTTATCTTCCAAGGTGAGTAATTCAATGAATGTTTTAATGCAGTTTAAAAGCACATTGTTAATGTGTTTTGTGGTTTTTATTTTAGTTATTTTCTTAACCTGTATATTAATTCACTTACAGTACATAGACACTCTCTTTACTGTGCAGTTTGTAGAATGATCTCGCTTTAAACCATTAAACAGTTCATTTTGATTTAAAACTAAATCATTTATTAGCAAGCTTTTTCTTGAGAAGCTCCAGTTGAGCTCAGATGGAGTCGACAACATGTAATCACACCTTCTCTGATTAACGGCTGTTTAAATGAGGATTTAATGTAAAATGTGTTTATATGCACGAACCGTGCATAAATGTTTCTTTTCAGATCGAATTTGTTTGTTTTCCACAAAAACATCCTCCATCATCTGTTGGTTTGTGTTTCAGGCGTTTCTGCTGATGAACGAGATGAAGTGAAGAAAAAGTCAGTGATGGAGGGAGACTCTGTCTCTTTTGATCCTGGTGAAATGAAAAACCCAAATGATTCAGTGACGTGGTATTTTAATGACGTTCTCATCGCTGAAATCACTGGAGATCAGAGTCAGATCTGTACAGATGATCAGTGTAAAGAGAGATTCAGAGACAGACTGAAGCTGGATCATCAGACTGGATCTCTGACCATCACAAACACCAGAACCACAGACTCTGGACTTTATAAACTACAAATGATGATCATCAGCAGCAGCTTCAGCATCACCAGAGTGAAGAGATTCAGTGTTGCTGTCAGTGGTGAGTATATAATTCAGTTATTTAATGCATTTTCCTTTGAGGAATTTAAAGAACAGTTCAATATTTTAAATCATCCCAATAAGTGTTGGGTAGTGGACTGTTTAAAAAAGTGAGCTTTGACTCCATAACACTTTGACTAATGTTATTTTCATGAAAAATGCCTAAAATGCATAATTCATGTTGAGCTCACAGTGCTGTGATGCTGTTTTAGCTGCTGTTGCTGAAACAATAGATGGTGCCATTTATCAGAGAAATAACTGATGAACAAAGTAGAAAGGTGTAAATATCAGTCAAAAGACATTGGATGTATTGTCATTCTCTCTCTAGTAGGGATGTCACGATACCAACATTCCAGTAGTCGGTACCAATACCATAAAAATGTTTTTTTTTTTACTATTTAAAAAAATTATCATTAAATTCAATGAGTTTATTATTTATGACGATAATCATTATAATTTCTTCAAGTTAAACCAAACTTTTATTTTAACCGGTTGCCGTGAAGACCTTTGAGTGTCTGTGTTCATGATTTTCTCAAATGAAACGGTAAATTCTCATGAAGTGACGGTTTATGCGTATGTCTTCATATAGTGACACGGCAGAGGCTAAAAAGACAGCGGGGGTCACGCACGTTTGTGCGTGTGTGTGTTTGCGCGCGCGAGCTGCAAATGAAACCGCGCATCTGGGCCCGTCATTCACACAGAGACGCAGAACATGCAGGAGTAATATTTAAATAGTATTTTGCAGTTTAATATTCACAGACACTAGTATATATTCAGCTTCAGTCTGGAGCCCTGTGCTTAGATAAACACGGAAGCGACTGAACGCAGCTGCGGGTACCGAATATACTCGGGTCTCGGGAGTCGGTACTACCGGTACTACAGAAATGCTGGTATAGTCACATTTTTTAAATATCAGTACCGACTTGACACTGTACTGACATCCCTACTCTAGTAATATTGACTGTCTGTCTTCAGCTGTTCCAGGTTCAGGTCTGTCTTCAGGTGCTGTAGCAGGAATACTTGTTGGTGTTCTTCTGCTGGTGGCTGCTGCTCTAACTTTGGCTGTGATTCACTACCATCGCCGCGGGGTCTATACACCACCAGCAGCACAGAATGTGAATATTACATACGATTTTCTGTGTAAAAAAATACTTTTAAAGAACAGTGGTATTAATTATATTATTATTATTATTATTATATAATTGTAATGAATTATTATTATTGTAGACTGTAACATAAATGTAAACTGTGAATAGTCTTTTTTAATTTTATTTTTATTTAACACTACAGAAATAGATATTCACTGGTGAGACGATGTCAAAAAATTCAAAAACACTAATAATACCCAAATAAACACAAAGTGCACTTTTTCAGACTTATTAGAACACACCAATACAACAGTTTAAGCATTTTAGATGTGATATTGAAATCACAATATTTATATATAATATTTATATTTCTGTAGTACAAAATATGACCGTTTGATGCAGTTTAAGACAGCGTGTTAAATATTTAGGAAATTAAAACCTCTGTACAAACAACAGGGAAAAACACAATTCCAAGTCTGTATTTTTGTTTGTGTAACTGAAACATCAATCTTCCAAACATTTACTGTTTGTCAAACTGTATTTTCTCACAGGTGGATGATAGCTTGTGATAACTCACCACGTAATCCACGTAAATAAAGGGACACTAAAAGGAAGGTAATGATGGCTGTTTCATGCACACTGAGCTTTTTACACTGTTAAAGACTTGGATTCCCATGCTAAACATGGACAAAGTTTCAAAAATTAAGTTGGACGTTTCTGTGCCAAAAATACTCCTTCTGGTTTCTCACAAGTTTCAGAAAGTTTTTTTCGAGTATGGGCCTATGTGACTTCAAATTAGGGGTGCACCGGTCCGATATTAGGATCGGATATCGGCCGCGATACTGACAAAATAGCTGGATCAGGTGTTTTTTTTTTCGTCGCAGCAGAACCTACGTCATTCGTCAGCTTCACGTGTGTCGCATGCTAGTAGCAACATGGAGCGAGCCAGAGAGTCGGCTGTGTGGAGGAGATATTTCACATGCATAACGAGGATGATGTGGTCAAAATACTCATTTGCCTAATAATTCTGCACTCCCTGTATAATAGTCCATAAACCAAATTATATCCTCATAAACCATGAGTAAACATACACAAATGTTGTAAAACTTGCATATACATTCGCTAAGCAAGTTGGTAAGAAAAACAGCCACACTTTTAACACGAATATGGCATAAAATTAACACTATAACCAGTAGATGGCTGCAGATGACCACTATAGCTCATTTGCCATTTCCCCTCCTTTTTATATTTATTTATGGAAGGATATCGCAAACTATTTTCAAAAGGAATTGCAAATTGTATTTGCAATTGCGTTATCAATTTGTAGACGCATAAAATGTGACATAATCCAAATGCAATTGCAAATCATGCATTACCTTTTGCATTTTCGTTTACGCAAACACACAATGACTGCCAAATTTCAAGTGGAAAAGCAAAGTCTGTTTGCAATTGCATTTCCAATGTCTTACAAGTTATGACCCTGCCATTTTGGAATAGCAATAGAAAGTCACCTATAGGGTTGGGAACCAAGAACCGGTTGTATTATAAACAAACAGAGAGGGTCATTTACTGTCACTGCAGTTGTGTATTAATGTTTTATTATCATGTAGCATGAGAACCTCGACTCATTGATACTTTTATGCTTTTTATTTAACTGAAAGAAGGTTTTGTGTGACCACATATGTTCGCGTGACGTCATTAACGAGTTGTTCATATCGTTGTTCAGGCTCCGGCCCGCGCCCAGGCTCCGGCCCCCGAGCCCGCTCCAGCCCACGAGCCCGAAGGCCAAGCCTCTGTGGCCCCCTGAACCGCCATGGCCCCTTGAACTGCCGTTGCCGCATTGGCCCCTTGAACTGCCGTTACCGCCATGGCCGTCCACCGCTCCTGATCCGCCATGGCCGTCCCCGGCTCCAGATCTGCATTGGCCAGCCACACCTGAGGGTCCAGATCCGCCATGGCCGTCCACGGCTCCTGATCCGCCATGGCCGTCCACGGCTCCTGATCCTGAACTGGGTATCTGTCACAGGGTGTTTTGGTGATGGTTCATGTTCATTGTTCATGTTTTTAGTTTATCATGTTCACGGTTATGTTTGAGTGTGTCATGTTCACTGTCTTGCTTCCTGGTGACTCCCATGCCCTCATGTGATCTTGTGTCTTGTTCTGTCTGGTTTATTGTTTGATCACTGTTGTATTAATAACACATACGATGCAGTACTTGTGTAGTATCGCAAGGGAACGTACTCAGTTACTAACGTAACCTCGGTTCCCTTAGATACGGAACGAGTACTGCATAATTTGTCATGCTACGTGCGACGACGACGCCTCTTGCATTGCTTCAGTCGAAACCAATCGATTTGCCATGGTGAAACGGCCGCTTTTATAGCGCGAGTCTCTGCCCATTTCGGGGGGCTCACTCACCATTGGCTTGCGCATTCCACTCCGTCATTTTGAACCAATTGATGTGCAGAATTCACTGTATGTTTGTATAAAAGCTTCAGAATCAGAGAAAAAGGAGTTTTCCCCATATGCGTCGTCTTATTTATATTAATAAGACATACGTCGCAGTACTCGTTCCGTATCTAAGGGAATCGAGGTTGCGTTATTAACCAAGTACTTTTTTTTCCTCAAAGCTGATGAAAACAAATTATTAACAACCATCAAACACAAATCAAAAATGTAAATGTCATACATTGCGTTTATTCTTAAAATGACTCAGACACTGGCAGAAAAAAGAATATAACCTTTAATAAGAAAAAACAGATCAAGAATAGTTCTGCTTAGAAAGTACACTCCCAGGAATAAAGGTATAAGCTGTCACTGGTACGGTACCTTTTTGACCATTTATGTACTAATGTGTACCCTTAAAGGGATAGTTCACCCAAAAATGAAAATTGTCATCATTTACTCACCCTTAAGTTGTTCCAAACCTGTATGAGTTTTTTTTTTAACCAAGCAGATAGAGCAACCATTGACTACCATAGGAGGGGAAAAAATACTATATTAGTCAATGGTTGCTCTATCTGCTTGATTACAAACATTCTTCACTCTATTTTCTTTTGTGTTGTCGTTTTTGGGTGAACTATCCCTTTAAGGAGTAAATAAGGTACAAAGGTGTAGCTTTTGAAAAGCTACTGCACATGACCGCTGTTGTACCTTTTTTTTCCTGAGAGTAGCACTGCTCAACTGCAGAACCATCATGCACACAAAGAAATAAATATTTACATTTTTCACAGTAATACCACAGTTTGATTTGGGTGCTTTTTGTCAAACATCAGCACTAATGAGTTTAGTATTTTGTAGTAGAGGGGCTTCCCTGTAGAGAAGTCATCAAGCATAAATGATGTGAGCATAAATGGAAAAATCCTTGCAACGACTTGCTGTTCCAACAGACTGACACCTCAGGCACACTCGCACCAACACACTATTGACACCTCAGACACACACTCGCACAGATGCTTTACTGACATTTAAGAAACAGACACATTGACACCTTAGATAAACACTACAACTGACATCATATGCAAACATCCAGCAGTAGGAACATTCTCATGCACAAGCTGTCTGTCTACTCAACTGATCAAACCACATTTGTGTACAGAAATAAATAAGTGAGACCTCACCTTGCCACCTTTTGATCACTAGTTTGCATCTTCGTTTTGCAAACATGAAAATGCTGCAATGGGTCACATGATTTACATAATAAAGTCCCTGTTTTGCAATTAAGGTAAATTCTTTTAAAGTTTTTAGGAGAACATTTCATTAATCTGGTTTCAATTATCATACTTTAGGATGATCCCGTGTGTCTTGTGTGATTTCCTGATGATTCTCACAATCCCAAAACTCAACCATAGACTCAGAGCCATATCGTATACCCTGCGCAATGCGACTGATGGCACGTTTCAGCCACGTTTTTTAAATAGAAAAAAGCACTCCCGCTCATCTGTTCGCTCATGGGCGTACTGGTCTGAAAACAAAGTGTGTTCAGGCGCATTGTTGGCGCGTTTTTATTTTGAGGAAACTGAAATCAACTGCTCCATTGACCAACACTGCGCTACTGTAAATGGTGCAGTATTTTTTGTGTTATTTAAAGGGCGCGTTAGTAATGTGCGTGATAGGCAGGTGCACAACGTGTGTACACACTGTGCTTATTACACACACAGGGACACGCAGCAGCACACAAACATGTCAAATATTAAAAATAAAAATATTCCTCTCTGTAGAAGCGTTCAGTTTCTCCGATCACAAATTTTGCCATGTAAATCGCGAATTCGCCATGGTGCGAGTGCAACTGGCTTTTAAAGGGAATGGGAGATGAGATTGGTTTATTGCACATTACTCCCAAAACGCACCCATGACTCATTAGGAGACTTGATACAACCCTTTTGGACCATGTGCCTGACGCACCGACCATTTTCCGTCGTTAAACTAGCAAAAGGGAATCCGGACACGCCCTAAGTGCACCTGCGCCGTGCGTTTCAGACCATGCGCTCAGATAGTTAAACTAGGGCCCTCAGAGTCTGAGGTCGTTGCAGGAGGTTCCTAGTGAAAATTTATTAGGACAACATTAAAGTTTGATCATCTTCTGAATTTGATTGGTGCATATTCCACATGCTCCTCCTCTTCAACCTTCTGTAAAAAAAAAAATCATACAAGATATACTAGTAAATGTAATGTGATGTGATATCGTTTTTTTAAAGTAACAAGTCTTTTATAAACATCCGATGGTGCTGTTGTGTTTGAGATGTACTGTGTGTGATAGTTCATTATACTTTGAAAGGCCATTACTGCCACTTAGAAAAAAACATGCTCTGTTAAATTACAATCATGACAACAAAGTCAAAATTGTGACATACAAAATTATGACATACACAAGTCAAAATTTGTGTCATAATTTCAACATTTTAAGTTATAATTTGAACTTTTTTAAAATGTTTATGACTTAGTTATAATTATGACTTTTTAATCTCACAATTTTAAGTCATATTTTTGCCTTTTTGTCATAATCATGATTTACCTAAGCATGATTTTTATTTCTTATCTGGTAGAAATGGGCTTCATTATTATACAGACACAATCAAAAGCACACACTGATCTATATCTGAATCACTGCTGAATTTATAAAAAGACAAATTAGCTATAAACTGTCTTACTGATTTCTGTGTGTTTCTTTTGTAGAATGTCGTCTCAGCGTAAGTGACCTCTTCTGCACGAGTCTCAACTCTTTGAACTATAATAGATACAATAAAACAACAAAACTCAATATTAACCAGATCTGGTTCTTCACAGCCTGTGTTATTATTAGGGCTCTCAAAGTTAACACCAAAGGGACACTGAATGTTTTAAAAAAAACGGCATTAAAACATTTTATTTGACTTTTTCCACACACAAAAATCCCCAAAAGAATATTTATCATTAAATTTAGAGAGACGTATAAATCAAACCCAAATGGGATGTTTAACAAAAGTAAAGTATTTTACATTCTTTGTATTTAACCAGCATTTAGGTGAGACGAGTAAAGAGCGATGTTCAGTGTCATTATATACAAATAGACATTTATAATGACAAAGAAAATTTTGAATTATTTTAATTAAATCATAAAAAAATCAGTTGGCTAAAATATTTAGAATATATTTTTAAAAGGAGAAAATAATACTTGCCGTCTTGATCAGTTTTTCTGTGTTTCCTGCAGATCCAGAAGATCCAGAGAGCAGCAACAATCAACAGAGATCCAGCAGAGATCAGCACTATCAGAGAGACTGAGACTGGAGGACCTGAAGGAGAGGAAAAGAGAGACAGTCATTAATGTGAGTGATTGATCTACAACAGAAGACAGAGATCAGCTCAGGAAATAATCACACATATCAGCCGTGCTGGCGTACCTGCACATGTGTGACAAAGTTGAGTGATGTCCAGATGTTGAGTCTGGTGGCTGATGGGATTGTTGAGCACACAGCTGTAGGTGTTGTTATCCTGATATTCCACCTCCAGAGGTAGAGAGAGACTGATCCTGAGATCAGACACACTGATGCTGGACAATAAACTGTTCCCTTTGTACCAGGAGAGAGTCACATGACTCACATTCACCACTGAACACACCAGTGAACAATTTGATGATGATGATGATGAAGAACAATCTCTGCTGATGACAGGAACAGGCAGATGAGCTGGAAAACATGAGAATAAGAGGAATATGAACAACAATCAGATTATTTTCAGTGTTGTGAATTGTAGTGAATCAGTGTAGTAGCTTTTGTGTTGAGTGAGTGTTTAGTGTGTTGATGGTCACTGAATGTGTCTGTCGTCTCATACTATAAAATGATTGAACATCTGAAGTAATATGTGAACGTTTGGACAAATGATCTCTACTCACCATAGACAGAAACTCTGAATGTTTTTATTGTTAGTTTTGCTCCAGTTATATCTAGTTGATAAACTCCAGCATGTTCAGTTGTGATGTTTGTGATGGTCAGAGATCCAGTTTGATCGTCCAGCCTCAGTCTGTCTCTGAATCTCCCACCAGGAACATCATAAGTGGAGAAGATTTTCTTCCTTTTCTTTATGTTACCTATTTCAGATTTTCCAGCTCCAAATATCCACAGTATGTATTCGTCTTCATGTATTTTAGTAACATCAGTGTTTAGAGTGACAGAATCTCCCTCCATCACTGACACTGACTCACCAAACACACCTGGAGAACAAACAGATTTTTGATTTCTGATGGTTTACAAAGCCTGAAATCAGATTAATTTACATGTAAAGTTGAGAACATCCAAAACAAGCAGAAACACAAAACAAATTTCAAATATCAGTTTTATTGGTGAAGCACATCCTTACACTTGAATTTGTTTTAAAGTGTAGAGAACAATCTATGATTAAAGTTTCAAAATGTATTAACAATACATAAATGATATATTTTGCAGGTTGAAATTACACTTTTAATTGTGCTGGATATTTGAAATATATTTTTAAATAAATTGGACATTAACATTTATGAATTTGTCAGATGCTTTTATCCAATGCAACTTAATTGCATTCAATGTACACATTTTACATTTTTGTATGTTCTTTCTTTCCCTGGGATCGAACCCATGACCTTAGCGTTGTTAATGCCACACTATTGTTTGAGCTGCAGGAGAGCTAGAGATTATTAGTAAAATTAGAGTTATAGATCACTGGCTGCGCTAGTCTGCACTATAAGAGTCCTGCACATTTTGACTAGTGAACTTCCATGACATTTGTAGATGTTTATGTTCACTGCAGAAATATTTTTAAAATGACAAAAAAAATGGCTTTATATTTGAAAGTAGCTCAAACTTATCTCACTTTCACTGTAGAGATTTCCATTATTTTCATGACCATTTCCAGAACTTTCTAATCTTAATACATTTACATTACATTTACATTTATGCATTTAGCAGATGCTTTTATCCAAACAACTGGGGAGTACAGGAAGTGATCTGTCATGAAGAGTCGAGTAAACGCAAAAAGTGCCTGAAATACTAAGTCTGTGTACATTCCTCAGTGTAGTACAGGCTAGAGTAGGGAGGGAAAAGGGTAAGAAAGAGGAAAAATCTCTATATATATTTTTTAAAATGTATGAGGTTAAAGGCTTAGTTCACTTTTAAATAAACTTTTGCTGATAATTTACTCACCCCCATGTCATCCAAGATGTCAATGTCTTTCTTTCTTCAGTTGAAAAGAAATTAAGGTTTTTGATGAAAACATTCCAGAATTTTTCTCCATATAATGGACTTCAACGGGCTCCAAACGGTTCAAGGTCCAAATGACAGTTTCAGTGCAGCTTCAAAGGGCTTTAAACGATACCAGACGATGAATAAGGGTCTTATCTAGCGAAACGATCAGTTTCTGCCAGAAACCGAGCAGTATTTATGCTATTATTTTACCTCTTATCAGTCGAACGTGATCATCTCTGAGCTCCGCCATAACTTCCGCTAAGTGAGGTCAAAATACGAGCGTGGCCATAGATGTATATGTAGTACCTCATTAGCACTTGCACGGATCAATAGAATGAGGCATCTATGATTGATATATCTATGACCACGCTCGTATTTTGACCTCACTTAGCGGAAGTTATGACTGAGCTCAGAGATGATCACGTTCGTCTGATAAGAGGTAAAATAATAGCATAAATACTGCTCGGTTTCTCGCAGAAACTGATGGTTTCGCTAGATAAGACCCTTATTCATCGTCTGGTATCATTTAAAGCCCTTTGAAGCTGTACTGAAACTGTCATTTGGACCTTGGACCGTTTGGAGCCCATTGAAGTCCATTATATGGAGAAATATCCTGGAATGTTTTCATCAAAAACCTTAATTTCTTTTCAACTAAAGAAAGAAAGACATGGACATCTTGGATGACATGGGGGTGAGTAAATTATCAGAAAAAGTTTATTTAAAAGTGAACTAATCCTTTAAGTGCTCACGGAAGAGATGCGTTTTTAGTTGTCTTTTGAATGTTGTCAATGATTCTGCGTTTCGGATGGCGTTGGGAAGATCGTTCCACCAGGCGGGAACGTTGAATGAAAATGTTCTGGAAAGGGATTTCATGCCTCTCTGTGATGGTACCACAAGCCGTTGCTCCTTAGCTGAGCGAAGGCTTCTGGTGGGGGTGTAGAGTCGTAGAAGCGAGTCAAAGTATGCAGGAGCTGAGCCTGTGGTGGCTCTGTAAGCGAGCGCCAACGCCTTGAACTTGATGCGAGCAGCGAGTGGTAGCCAGTGCAGAGAGATGAAGAGAGGTGTGATGTGGGTCCTTTTGGGTGCTGCTGCATTCTGTATCATTCAAAGTGTTTGGATCGCACAAGATGGGAGTCCAGCCAGAAGCACATTGCAGTAGTCAAGCCTAGAAATAACCAGGGCCTGTACGAGAAGCTGTGTGGCGTGCTCTGTTAGGAATGGTCTGATCTTCCTTATGTTGTGGAGCGCAAACCTGCATGACCGAGCTGTCTTTGAAATGTGTTCTTTGAAGGACATTTGGTCATCCCAAGAGAGACCTGGGGCCAGTTGTTCAAAAAGTTTAATCCGGATCAGAATGATCTGGATTTGGAAATCTCATGTTTTGCTTCTCAGGATCAGGTTATCCATCTTACTTTTGTGCCGTTTTTTCAAAGCAAAATTGGATTGGATCACCCTGATCCAGATACACATTCTATTGCAAAATCTGGATTACTAGTGCTCTACGGAGCCCCTGAAGGGACATGGTGATGGGGAAAATATGAGAAGGGGGCCAGTTGTTTTTTAAGTAATTTGATCGGGTTTCGGCTGTCGCATTGGATCAAAGCTTGAAGATGGGTTATTCAAAAGAAAAAAAAGGAGTTTGAAATCTGATTAGATCATAAAATCCAATCTTGGTTTTGATCCGGGAACAAATCATCCAGACTTTTTAGTAAGATTGAGATGCCTTTGATCCAAGAAAATCAGTATTATACTGATCCCAGCAGAACAAAAAATTAATAAAACATTAAAACTGGTAAATAAAAAAAACATTTGTATCATGTAATGCACACAATTTTTATTTTTCTCTTGATTAGTAACTGTAAAGTCAACAAAAGATTTTGGCGCCATAAAATAATCCACAAACAGCTGTAAATATCAAAACAAAAGATTATATTTAATGTAAAGATTTTTTTATCACTATTTGTAAACTACATTAGCACAATCATTAGAGATGAACCAGTCAAATTGTGAGCGATCGCAGTCTCTTGAGTGAAAGCTATACAAATAGTTTCTGAGACAATGCTAAAGCATTTAAATATTTATTTAATATTTTTTCCATCATTATGTCCCTATAGGAGCTCCGTAGAGGACTAGTAATCCAGATTTTGTAATCTGAAAAAGTGTGTATCTAAATCAAAATGATCCAACCCAATTTTGCTTTGAAAAACCGGCACAAAAGTCAGATTTTGCCACACAGATTTTGTCACGGATTACCTGATCCTGAGAAACAAAACATGAGATTTCCAAATCCAGATCATTTTTATCCAGATTAAACTTTTTGAACAACTGGCCCTGCATTTAAAGTTAGTAGATCTTGTAATATATTTATACAATATTCATAATTCTTTTGGTACATAACAGCAGATGAAAATAATCTAATTCTAATTTATACTGAAACGGTGGGGGAAAAAACAAGCCATAAAAATGCTTTTATAACTTACCAGTCAGACTCCAACAGCACAAACAGAACAAAACTAACATGCGAGACATTTTCTCCAGTGGTTCAGTGTGTGATCTAGCTGCAGAAGTGTTAAAGTGTTGTGTGAATCCTCCCATGGCAGCGTGTGACCCTCCTACTTCACACATTACATTTGCATTCGATATAATGTTGTAGTTCTTCTGGCCCTTGAGATTTTAAATGTTCTTGACGGATAAAAAATATTCTTAATTTTTTTTCAAAAGTTAAGAGTTCATATTAGGGTTCATAGTACCGCCTCAGTGAACACTTTACCTCTGAGGGTGTAGCTACTTGACTGTTTCAAATGGCTAAAAGTTGAAGAATACTGTGTGAATTGTTTGAACTTCTATTTCATGGTGAAATGGGTCATAACTCTAGATTTTTAAAATTAAGTGTGTTCATTAAAAAATTTAGTGAATGGAAAAACCACAGTACGTGTTAAAAGCATGTATGATTTCACAGTAACAGCTTTACTGAGGTTCATCTTCTGAGTCAAACTGAAACCTTGGTTTTCTAAATGTGGTCCGTTGGGTGGATAAACAAACATATGTCGGTAACTATGGGCATTCAGTGTTAGTTTGTAGCTGAAGAGTTTCTTCCAGTGCTTCTACTATCAACAGCTTTGTCATCTTGGTCATCTTGACGGTGTGTTTGGGGTCATGATGGAAAACTGCTTATCTAAAGGGAGGCCATCATGTTCTGCTTCAGAACGTCACAGTACATTTTGGAATCAATTTTTCCTTCAATGAAGCTCAGCTCCCCAGTACCAGCAGCACTCGTGCAGCCCCAGACCATGATGCTACCACCACCATGCTTGACTGTAGGCAAGACACAATTTTTTTGGTACACCTCACCAGGGCGTCACCACACATGTTGGACATTATCTGAGCCAAACAAGTGTATCTTGGTCTCATCAGACCATGGTACCAGTAATTCATGCTCTTGGACATGATGTCTTCAGCAAACTGTTTGCGTGCTTTCTTGTGAGCCAGCTTCAGAAGAGGCTTCCATCAGGGATGGCGGCCATGCAAACCGACTTGTTGCAGTGTGCGGCATATGGTCTGAGCACTGACAAGCGGACCTTCCTTCCGCTTCTGCAACCTGTAAAGCAATGCTGCACCTGACACACAGTACGAGGACTCAACTTCTTTGATCGTCCCTTGCGAGGCCTGTTTCGAGTGGAACAAGTCTTGGAAAACCTCTGTATGACCCTGGGCAATGTACTGTATCTCAGATTCAAGGTGTTACCGATCTTGTTATAGCCTCGGCCATCTTTGTGGAGAGCAATAGTTCTTAGCCATGAGGTTTGAACACCCTGCTATTTTGCAAGTTCTCCCACTTAGAAATCATGGAGGGGTCTGAGATTGTCATCGTAGGTGCATGTCCACTGTGAGACATAATCTAAAAAAAAAAAATCCAGAAATCACAATGTATGATTTTTTAACTATTTATTTGTATGATACAGCTGCAAATAAGTAGTTGAACACCTGAGAAAATCAATGTTAATATGTGGTACAGTAGCCTTTGTTTGCAATTACAGAGGTCAAACATTTCCTGTAGTTTTTCACCAGGTTTGCACACACTGCAGGAGGGATTTTGGCCCACTCCTTCACACAGATCTTCTCTAGATCAGTCAGGTTTCTGGCCTGTCGCTGAGAAACACGGAGTTTGAGCTCCCTCCAAAAATTTTCTATTGGGTTTAGGTCTGGAGACTGGCTAGGCCAGGCCAGAACCTTGATATGCTTCTTACAGAGCCACTCCTTGGTTATCCTGGCTGTGTGCTTCGGGTCATTGTCATGTTGGAAGACCCAGCCTCGACCCATCTTCAATGCTCTAACTGAGGGAAGGAGGTTGTTAGGGATGGGTCGCGATTTTCGAATATTCGATAGTTGATTTAATTATAGAATATCGAATAGTTTGTGCGATTATCGTCCTCAAAAAAACCCCCATGTTTTCGGTGTGGTGGTGACGCGTTCATATTACCAGAGGGAGGCGCTGCCAATTAAGCACCTAAAGCTGTCAGTCAGCTCTCAAGGTGTTTTATACTGGGCACGTTTGCTGCGGTCCGAGCGTGATTCTTCCCTCCGCCTCCGCAGTGTTGGTCTGGTTTCACACTCAACTTAAACCCTAATAAATGGAGTGGAGGTGGACATTTTAAAGGCAGACTAACAGGTCTTTGAGGGTCAGAATTCTAGCTGATAGACAGGTGTTCAAATACTTATTTGCAGCTGTATCATACAAATAAATAGTTAAAAAATCATATACCGTATTGTGATTTCTGGATTTTTTTTTTTTTATTTTTTTTTTGATTATGTCTCTCACAGTGGACATGCACCTACGATGACAATTTCAGACCCCTCCATGATTTCCAAGTGGGAGAACTTGCAAAATAGCAGGGTGTTCAAATACTTATTTTCCTCACTGTATACAATTATTTTCAGCACTTGCTTTAACAGCACTTTTCTGTTGTGTGTATATTTGTTCCACTATTCAAAAAATGGCTTATAATCAGCCATTCATATCAAATTTTGTTGGGGGATAGAGAGAGCATTTTCTTGTGGTGCCCCCCTTAGCACTTGGTGTCCTACGCGCAGCGCGTGGTGGGAGTGGCGGAACCGCACATGACTCTTCCTGTTGCACAGTGCTGTAATGCTGTTTTAGCTCCTGTTATTCAAAACATGTCAGAGGGCGTCAAAAGTGATGACTGCATAAAGACACTTTATTCTAATAAAGCAAAGATTGAGTTTGTTGTTGTTGCTATTATATATTATTAGTGCTGGGTAGATTACTTACAAAATGTAGTCAGTTGCTGATTCCAAATTACCTGAAAAAAATTATAGTTAGTATCGTATCATTTACATTAAGCATACTTTACACTCCAATCCAGTAGGTTGGGAGGAATGCACTTTTTAAAACAAAACAAACATCATTAGAAGAAGAACGTGCTAACACAATGGATTCAATAACTAGAATCTGAAACTATAAAGGCAATATTGAATAAGGAGGTGTTAGTAGCTGGTGTTCTTTGATGTGGAAAAGACTTTAAGTTTTAAAGGGTTCATGAACTGAGAAATCAACTTTCCCTTGAGCTTTTGATATATAAAAGGTCATGGTAATATAAGAATGTCCTGTAAGTTTCAGAGCTGAAAATGTCCTTGTTATTTAAAATATAATAAAAAGCCAGACGGGCTACAGTATCTTAAATAGTGAAATAACATTCCTTTCTTGATGTGTGTTGTTCACTCTCTTGACTTGACATTATAAGGAAAAATACAATCGAGGAAGTTTTGAACATGCTGATTTGACTGCAGTTAGGTTTTGCTGATGCTTGTGAATGTGTGGAAAATGGGTTTATAATTGGAGTTTTAGACAAAATAAAGAAAAAATAAAGTTATATGTTTAAAAAAAGACAAAATAAATAACCAAATATCAAATTATATTCCTTTGAGTATGAATGAATTCAAAACTAACTTTTGCATCGTATATATAGGTGCTGGTCATATAATTAGAATGTCATCAAAAAGTTTATTTATTTCACTAATTCCATTCAAAAAGTGAAACTTGTAGATTATATTCATTCATTACACACAGACTGATATATTTTAAATGTTTATTTATTTTAATTTTGATGATTATAACTGACAACTAAGGAAAATCCCAAATTCAGTATCTCAGAAAATTAGAATATTACTAAAGACCAATACAAAGAAAGGATTTTTAGAAATCTTGGCCAACTGAAAAGTATGAACATGAAAAGTATGAGCATGTCCAGCACTCAATACTTAGTTGGGGCTCCTTTGCCTGAATTACTGCAGCAATGCGGCATGGCATGGAGTCGATCAGTCTGTGGACCTGCTCAGGTGTTATGAGAGCCCAGGTTGCTCTGACAGTGGCCTTCAGCTCTTCTGCATTGTTGGGTCTGGCATATCGCATCTTACTCTTCACAATACCCCATAGATTTTCTATGGGGTTAAGGTCAGGCGAGTTTGCTGGCCAATTAAGAACAGGGATACCATGGTCCTTAAACCAGGTACTGGTTGCTTTGGCACTGTGTGCAGGTGCCAAATCCTGTTGGAAAATGAAATCTGCATCTCCATAAAGTTGGTCAGCAGCAGGAAGCAAGAAGTGCTCTAAAACTTCCTGGTAAACGGCTGGACCTCAGAAAATACAGTGGACCAACATCAGCAGATGACATGGCACCCCAAACCATCACTGACTGTGGAAACTTTACACTGGACCTCAAGCAACGTGGATTGTGAGCCTCTCCTCTCTTCCTCCAGACTCTGGGACTCTGATTTCCAAAGGAAATGCAAAATTTACTTTCATAAGAGAACATAACTTTGGACCACTTTTTTTCCTTTTTGTCTTTAGCACAGGCGAGACGCTTCTGACGGTGTCTGTTGTTCAATAGTGGCTTGACACAAGGAATGCTACAGCTGAAACCCATGTCTTGCATACGTCTGTGCGTAGTGGTTCTTGAAGCACTGACTCCAGCTACAGTCCACTCTTTGTGAATCTCCCCCACATTTTTGAATGGGTTTTGTTTCACAATCCTCTCCAGGGTGCGGTTATCCCTATTGCTTGTACACTTTTTTTCTACCACATCTTTTCCTTCCCTTCGCCTCTCTATTAATGTGCTTGGACACAGAGCTCTCTGAACAGCCAGCCTTTTTTGCAATGACCTTTTGCGTCTTGCCCTTCTT